>RJWM01003432.1:0-91020 GCA_004363535.1 Dasyprocta punctata
TGATTTTCTCTATAGCTTCATCAAGCTGTTTCTTTAATGCATTTTCTATCATTTCAGAAAGTCCATTTGTGTGACTCCCACTGTCTTCCATTTCAGTATCTCTTGGGTTTGTTCTTTGTGGGCTGGGGGACTGAGACTGCCTCTTGGTCTTTCGTTTTGTCATTTTCTTCTGAAATCTATGTACCTCTGTGTCCTGCGCAGCTGGCCGGCATTCCCCTGAGGTTCGCGCTGATTCTTGCGGCGTGCAGGATCGCGGGACCTGATAGGCCGGGTCCCGTGCACAGCAAGGAAGGGCGGCCTCCCGGGGCATGCAGGTGGAGTCTCCTCCTTTACTGGGTGGGGGCCAAGGCCTCCCGGTCCCAGGGAGCTGTGCTGGGCACCGCGCGGGACACGGACCCGACCCTGGTTCTGTCCGCAAGCTCGGCCCAACAGCTATGCCTGCAGGGCAGGCCCGGGCAGGTCCTAGGCCTACAGTGCCGGGAGCAACCCTGCTGGGCGGCGCGGTCTGCACAGGAGCTGTGGGATGGCAGACGCTCGAGCGGAGCCACGCGGCTGAAGAATGGAGCTGCCGTGCGTTCTGCACTCTGGTGGGGTGGGGGCCCAAGCTCTCCAGTTCCCTGCAGCTATGTTGCTCAATTCCCCGGTGAGCAGCTCTGGGTTCCTGGGCTGATTTGGGCTGGGCTGCGTACCTCTGTGTCCTGCAGGGCTGGCCGGTGTTTCCCTGAGGTTCGCGGCGTGCAGGATCGCGGGACCCAGTAGGCTGTGTCCCGTGCGCAGCAAGGAAGGGTGGCCTCCCGGGGCGTGCAGGTGGAGTCTGCTCCTTTACTGGGTGGGGGCCAAGGCCTCCCGGTCCCAGGGAGCTGTGCTGGGCACCGCTCGGGACGCGGACCCGACCCTGGTTCTTCTCTTCTCTAAAATATTTGGAGGTGCTCTAAGATACAAGGAAAGTGGATTCAACTGTAAAAATAATACTGGTTATGGCCTATGTGTTCTGTAGCACATTTTTAAATATTAAATTACAGTGTTAAACAGAACATTTCACTGAGACATGAGCTAGGATATTTCCTTAAATGACTGGATTGGATTTGATTTTGATTTTCTGTTTACTTGATTTTTATTGAGGAAGCTGATATATCAATAATATAAAAGGAATTTTTTGTAAGTCAATGCTATTTGCAGACTGCAGAGGGAGAGAACAAGACCTCACCAGGAAGCAAGCACCCCTTGTGAACCAGGGAGCTGCACGGGCTTCTGTCAGCATGGAGACAGCCAGACTCAAGCCTTTCCCCATGAGTCAGCACCATTCTCAGACTGTGGGGGGAGGAAACAAGGCCTCACTAAGAGGCAAACCCCTCCTGTGAACCAGTACCATGTGCAGGCTGCCACCAAGGTGGGTACAGCTAGACCCAAGCCTTTCCCCATATGTCAGCACCATTTGAGGACTGCGAGGGCAAAGAACAAGGCCTCATCAAAAAGCAAGCCCCTCCGTGAACCAGCACCATGTGCAGGCCACGCCTGGGGTGGGGACAGCCAGACCCAAGCCTTTTCCTGTGAGTCATTGTCATTTGGGAACTGTGGGGGTGGGGGAGAGAACAAGGCCTCACCAAGAAGCAAGGCACCCCTACAAACCAGTGCCATGCACAGGACTCTGCCAGCATGGGGACAGTAGTACCCCCATATTTCCCTGAGTCAGCATCATTCACAGACTGTGGGTAGAGAGAGCAAGTCCTCACCAAGAAGCAAGCCTCCACTGAGAACCAGCTCCATGCGTGGGCCACCACTGGCAGGGGGGTGGCAGGACCCAAGGTGTTCTCTGTGAGTTGGCACCATTTGTGGACTGTGGGGGGAAAGAACAAGGCCTTACCAAGAAGCAAGCACCCCCTGTGAACCAGTGCCATGTGTGGGCCTCCACTGATGGGAACAGCCAGACTCCAGCCCCTTCCAGCTGGCGGGCTGGCAAACAAGAAGTGCCAATCCTCCCTCTTCTCCTCCAAGCAACCTGCTGATATGGAGAAACACATGCTGTGATGACAGCTATTGAGGTGAAATATAATTTGATGCTTGTAGTTTTTTGGTGTTTCAGTCACCTTGCAGGTCTAGGGCTGGTGGTTTGATCATCTGTTCAGAGGATTGTGGTATGCAATGTGGCATCTAAGGGGGTTCTCCTTCTGAAGGTGGTAGTCATTGTTGATTTCCTATTGTCTTGATTTGAAGTTCTGTATCATTTTCATTATTTTGTTAGGTTGGATTTTATTCTTTTTGTTTGGTTTGATTTTGTTACATCTGATGACATGAGCAGCTATTTTGAAGCTGGCAAGATACAATTTGGTAGCCATTTTGGATTTGCTATTGTCTTGATTTTAGGTCCTTTATCACATTTGTTGCTTTGTTTTTATTGTCTTATTCTATTCTGTTATTTTTGATTTTTGCTATGTCCAAAGGTATCTGTAGCTATTTTGAAGACAACAAGGGCCATTATGGTAACTATTATTGATTGTGTAATGCTTTGAAGTCCTGCAGCACTTACACTGGTTTGTTTTGATTGGTTTATTTTGTTTTATTTTCCTTGGTTTTGTCCGCTTTAAAATGAAATTTTTAAGAAAATTTTTAAAAGGGGAAGCAGTTCCCACAAAAAGGCACTTTTATGCTTGCTTTGCACATTTATTTGAGCTTATTTATTTGAGGCAAATTGTATTGCATCAACCTAATTTTCTACCACAATATCATTTTTAATTTCTACTATTTTAAAATATGTCATAATTGAGAAATGCTCAAATTTTCCTCTCATTTTTATTTCATCCTTCAGAATTAACATGACTAATCTTGTTGAAATTTTATTTTTATTAGCATGTAAGTGGTACATGACAGAAAATTTCTATAATTTTATAATCATAATAGTGGAGCTGGTTTCATTTTACTTTTATTTTTCCCCATCATTGATTTGTCAAAATATTTTCACACAACTGCATTTTTTCATAGATTCTCTTTTTACTTCTTGCTGTATATTTCAAATGGTATAAGTTTTATCATCTTTCCTATAAAATAAACACTGTTAATTTTTCCATAAAAATCTAGCATTTGTTCAGGTATTTTGTCTAATAAAAATTGCAGATTTCAGTCTTTCCCTATCAGTGAACCTAAGAGGATTTTTTCAAATAATTTTGGTGAGCTAGTGCCTTTGTTTGGGTGTGCATTGTTTGGGTTAGTATACTAAAACTTTACTTGAACAGACATTTTACAAAATTCAAATGAGCTAAAGGCTGTCTGTATAGATGCAATTTTGTATTACTTGAAATCTTGATAAAGAAAGTTTATGCTGAAGCATCATAAATAGGAAAATTTGGGAGTGATATTTGAAAATAATTTGTAAATATTTGAAAATATAGCCATTTTCCTTTATGACCTAATATTGGATAATGCAACTTGAAATACTTTCTAGTTTATGTTTTTGTAATCTATCAAATAGTATATCTTTTAGCCATATTGCACACATTAGATACTAATCATATTAACTAAATTCTGTTGAAAATAAATCCTTTATTCAAATATCAATATACCTTGCATTTCCTAAATATTACAATCAGAGGATTCATAGAAAATATTTTTTAATAATGAGGGTGAAAAATGTTCTCTACACATTTTCCTTTTGCTGATTTTTGATAGAAACAATAATATTAATTTTATGCTGCTGCAGTTTCCATTAACTCTGCAACATATTGACATATCTAATTTAAATTAAGTGGTTTCATTCAATTGGAATTTACAAAGAAATAACAAAGATTTCTATACTTGCCAATTTCTAGCTCTTCAACATCTGAATCAGGTTTATTCTGAATCTTTTTCTGAACTTCATTTTTGTTACATTAAATAATATACTAGGTGCCAAATTTGTGAACACTTATTTCCTCTTTTAAAAATTAAAATAAGAATTATTGAATTTCTATGGAAAGAACTTGGATTTTAATGAGGGTTATATTGCTTCCCTAAGAAATACATTACAGTGGGGTTAATTAGGAGAAGTCTGATTAAAAGCATGTCATGATACCTACTTCTGAGGAGTAACACTCCTGCAGAAAGAGCCTTGTTGCAGGAAAAAGAGAACTTCATGTAAACCTGCATTTGGAACATCTTATTTAATTTATCAGGGAGATAGCATATTACATTTTAAAATGGATCAGTAAAAAGTAAACAGAGAAACATTTGGTACAATTTACTCAACCTAGCCTTATTATGTTTTTATGCTGTGTTATTGCTGTGTAGATTTTCAAACCAGAGCTTTACCACATGGGAAAAACTTTTTTGGGGGCATAGTTAAAATTCTAATTTTGTTTGTTTATCTGAAATACTAGTTTAGCCGGGCGTGGTGGCACAGGCCTTTAATCCCAGCACTCGGGAGGCTGAGGTAGGAGGAGCTTTGTGAGTTTGAGGCTGGCTTGGGCTACAACGCGAGCGCAAGACCGGCCTGAGCTACATAGTGCAAACCTGCCTCAAAGAAACCAGGGCTGGGAGTTTGGCTCAGTGGCTTAAGCCCCTCCCCTGGCAAGTGCAAGGTTGTGAGTTCAATCCCTGGTGCTGTAATAAATAAAATAAAATACTAGTTGATATTAAATTTTTGACCAGGTGTGAAAAACTCAATCAAATTAGTTGAAAGCTTTTCTTAATTTCAAAAAGGTTGTGATATTCATTGAGAACCATGTCTGAGATTTCTTTGCTTAATTAGCAAAAGAAACAACTTTCTATTATAAATTAAGGGATTTCTCTCTCTCTTTTATTCTCTCCTCCTCTCTCTCTTTCTCTCTGTGTGTATATGTGTGTGTGAAAGTATGTGTGTATATATAATCTTCTTTTTCATTTATTCTCAGAAAAATACCATATTTTGTTCTTAAGGCATTCAACTGATTAGATGAAGTTTGCCCACAGTATTAGGAAACTGTCCTTTATATAAGTTAACCATGTCTACAAAATACATTCACAGCAATACTTAGGTAAGTGGACATTACAGCCTAGCCATATAGACAAAATTAGCCATTACTACATGGATGGATGGATGAATGGATGGATGAAAACATAGAGAGATACATAGAGATATCACAAGGAATTGAGTTACACAACTGTGGGCTCTTGCTAAGCAAGTCAGAACAGTAGCAAGAGGAATATCAAGAGTTGATTCGAAACCATAGGCAGGAGCTATTGTCCTCTGATTAAAATTTTTCTCTCTGGCGAAATCTCAGCCCTACCTCAAATTCTTCCAAAAGATTTGTGTAGACCCACACAAATTATCTAGGTAAATCTCCTTTAATGTAAACTGATTAGGCACTTTAATCATATCTGTTTAATGCCTTCAAGGTAATAACTAGTTAATGTCTGATTATTCAGTGACTGCACTTAGCTAAGTTGACACATCAAAAATGCCATCACACAAAATAAACATCAATAAATAAATGTTAGAATGAAAAATATATGAACAGATAAAATGTAATTATTTCAAATAGACTTGGATTATTTGCTTTCCAGTCTAATATGTAAATTATAGTTTGTTTCATGTTTTCAAAAGGTGTTGAAAATGGATTTGGTGCAAATTCTACTCAGGTTTTAGAGCATGTATTTGTAATGAAACAATTATTTTTGTTTTTATTACTTTATGCTTGTAGTACATAATGATTACATTCATCATGGTGAGTTGGTACCTCTACATAACACATTTAATTCTTTCATTCATCCGCTTCCCTTCCTCTCTGCCATGGTTTGTGTCTAGATGTTCCCCTCAAGGCATCATATGATCATAGGACATTTTTCAGAGGTGGCTGAATCTATAGTTTGTGAGGCTGGGATTAAAGTTGTGTGGTTACTAATTAGTCCACTGATTCATTTGGTGCTTTCCTAATTCCAGCAGCCTGGATTAGACATATTTGGCACAAAGACACTGTTTAATGTCCTTGTTGCTTTTGTTGTCTTCCATCACCATGAACTGTTGCCCCTCTGCCATGTGTCACCCTGCCTTGGACTCAGGCAGTTAAAGGCTGAAACCTCTACAAACTATGAGCTAAATAAACTTTTCCCCCTTTAGCTTTCGGTGTTAGGTATTTTGTATCAGCAATAAGGAGAGTAACTAAGAAATCCTATCCCTTTTCACTCTTCTCTTTGTCCTCTTCTCTTTTGTAAAAGATCTATCTTTCTGTTTTCTATTATCTATCTTTTATTTTGCTCTTTATTTATATTTTGGGTTTCTCATATCACAGAAACTATGTGGTATTTAAAATTGTGTGCCTGAAATATTTCATCTAACATTATGTTATAAAACAATTTTTGTTCTGGAGGAAAGTAAACTCTATTTGCTCTCAAATTTTCTAGAAAGTTGAATAGTTTAAATGTGCAACAAACTTCCCATGAGACAACTTATCCATTTATTGCCAAGTTATGTTGAATGAAGTTTGTGCATATGAAAGAAGGTTTCTCTGGAGGATGATGAAAAGGATGTTACCCGTGAGAGCATGATTAGAATTTGATGTACTTGGTCAAACTGGTTTCTTCTTTATTGTCCTTTTAATCATTCAGCTTCACTTTGTGATACATTTTTGAACATTATCTAATGGGAGATTTGTACATGATTAGGTTAGAGTTTTTGGTGTTTGAATTCTGCCTCAGCTTTTTCTGCAAATTATCTGTAAATGGGACCAGAGAGAGACTTGGCCATAAAAAAAAAAGTGTGAATGAACAATTAACCAAGAACAGTCAAAACAGTAAAGGTTGCATATTGGAGATAAGATATCCAATGCAAATGGTAGAAACTTTATTTTTATGGAAGAAAATATATATAAGAATTTCAAGCATAGAATGAATTACTATATATAGATTTTGTATTTAACCTATTTAGAATTATACAAAACTTGTCCTGAATCATCAACCTTGTGTCTTTTGAGGGATCCATGGGCAAGCATTTAACTGTTGTACACACTCAAAATGCTGGTACTAAAAATATTATGGAGGTGAATTTTATAGCCTATGGAACATATTTCTAATCTCTGCTTTCATGAGTTTGTGAAAAGCAAAATAATTTCACTATAAGGTCATGGTACTGATTCCCAAATCAGTTTATAAGTCAAACCCCATTAAGTCAATCTTAACCAAATTAATGTTATATCTTCTTTTTATGTGTATTTGTACATGATCATTGCATATACTGATTATATATATTGGTACATGTGCACAACACATCTTAATTCTTTTTAGTTCTATTTTTCCTCCCTTCCCTCATCCTTTCCTGCATCTCTAGAGACACAGTTATTTCAAAAGTAAAGATTAGGTAAAGTAGATAATGCTCCAACACAAATATTTTAAAAAACTTGTATAAGCCTTTGCAAGGAAAGGTAAGAGAGGGAGGAAGGGAAAAAGGAAGGAAAGGAGTAAAGGAGACAAGGAAGGAAGAAAGCAAGGAAAGAAGTTGAAGTTATTGCCATGAATTAGGGGAGTTGTGAAGAGCTATTGTTTAGTGGGAATAGAATTTCAGTTTTGCAAGATGAGAGAAGATGAATTGCAGTAGCAGCTGCACAATATGAGTGTAATTAATATCACTGAACTCTGTAAACAATAAGATGATGCACTCTGTATTATGTGTAATTTACAACAAGAAAAAATATACTAAATTGTACTTCTATAAAAATAATAATTTTTAACCCACAGTAAATTTGATGCAATTAAATAAAATAATTCATATGAAGGTGTCTAAAAATGGTAAGTGCTTAAAATTGTTCATTCATTTGGTCTATTGATATTCTTACTCCCTTAAGATTCAAAATTGTTTATGCGATTCTACCCTCTCAATGACCTTTAGTGCCTTTCTGTTTAAAATGCAGACTGTAAACACCTTAGTGAGCTTGAATATCCTCTATCAGAAACAACCCACACTTCCAGTCCTACTTTCTAACAAAAGAGTGCTCAGTTAGAATTCTTTATTTTATACAATTTCCCTTAGCTCTCAATATTTCTTCCTTCAGATCCTTAGATTTATTGTCTACTTGATTTATTCTGCAATTATTCACAGTGATTGTTGACATAATTATTCTGCCGTGCATCAAAATTATCATTTTTATTAATTTGTTTATACATTAAATATTCTTGATTTACTTTAGGCACAACATATTTTCCTAATTGCTATGATAGAGATACAAGTGTATTTTAAGAGTATTGGGTGTTAATTAAACTTACATTTAGCTGTAGAGTCATGTCTTTATTCCTAGTCAATTGATAATTTGAACAGGTGCAGAAGAAGACTTGCTAAATTATTCTTGGCAATTTTAAAAATCCATTGAATTTAAAGATTAAAGTATCAATGATAAATTGATAGTATATGCTGTAAGTAAAAATATGACATTTAGCGAAGATGATGCAAAATAATGTCATTCATTTAAAGTATTGAATGATGTAAGTAAACAATGGAGCATACCTAGCCTAACATAAAATCATGTTTTAAAAGCCCTGCTGGATACATTGACCTTAAAAATCTGGTGCTAGATAATTATCTTTAAATAAATATGCTGCAGCATAGGCCTCATTTCCAAAATGAACTAAGTATTAACTGAGATACTGAAAGCAATAAATGGAAATGGTTTATTTCTATACATTTACTGTTGACAACAAGACAACCATATAGTAAGCGCTCAGTGAAATGTGTGAATAAATAACAACAGCCACCATTTATTAAGCATCAAGCTACTCTTTATTTACTACTAGGTAGTATGAAAAATGTCTTATACCTGACATCTCAATGAATCTTCATAACCATTCAGTAGAATAGGTGGCTATCATGATCTCTATTCTGCATAAGAAAAATTCAGTACCTTAGTCCAGTTTCTGTTGCTGTAACTAAATACCAGAGGCTAGGTAATTTATAAAGAGTAAACTTTTATTTTGTTCATTTTTTGTTTTATTTTCTTGTCTAGAGACTGAGAGGAATGAGGTCTAGAGGCCACATCTGGTGAGGACATTCTTGTAGCTAGGACTGAAAATCCTGAGGCAGTGTAGGGCATCTCACGGAGAGAGGGCACATGCAAGACATAGGACCAGATCAGCTTTTATAAGAGATTCTCCTGATACCCCAATAACTCATCAATCCATTTCTAAAGGCAGATCCTTCATGACCGAATTACCTCTTAAAGGTTCCACTTCCTAATTCCTAACAATGAGCACTGATTTTCAGCCCTCTGGTGCAAGGATGTTAAATAACTGGCTCAAAAGCCTAAAGTTAATCAGTGTCGACTGAGTTTTTCTTACTGTAATGCCTATATTTTTATTTCTGCAATGTCCATCTTGCTGAAGCAATAAAAAAATCAGGAAAACACATTATTTAACCAGAAGGGGGATACCCAATAGTTAATTTAGTACAGAAAATCTCCAATTTATGTATGAACTTCATTCTAGGAGGATGTTCATAAGTTGGATTCATTCATAAACCTAACAAAGTAAGTATTATACACCTTTGATACAAATTACGATGCACATTGCTTTGTGCTTCTTAGCAGTCGCCTTCACATTACCACTGCTTTTCATCTTTCTTTTAGACATTCTGGGCTCCGATTGAACACTGTACTACTCTACACTATCTCACTGTACTTGGTGTACACAGTAAGCACACAGAAGCATGACTGTGACAAGCTGCAGCAGATACATGAGATACTTCTGCAACTTGTTTGCAACCACTAATGTTCATAATGCAAGGTCCATTCCTTCCTGTAAAAGCTCACAACTCGAATGTTTGTAAATCAGAGACATACTGACAAAGGGTTGATATAGGTTCTGAAGTCTGAGGGGCCCATCTGCTAAGTAGGAAAGTTATGCCAAAAAGTATGCTTTCTGTCTCACTCTCCCACAATGAAATTGTCTAGATTTTGCATCCTTGTGGAAATATAGAAGACAGAAATAGCGCCAAACTCATACTTGTTTAGAATTTGATGACAATATTTAAGAAGATAATGAACAAAATATACAAGCTGATATAGAAAGGATAAAGCAAGGTGTAATAATTAATAATTTTGGAAGAGATAAGGCCTGTGATTGGTTACGATAAGGAAAAAAAGAACAGAACACACTTGGAAAAGTACAAATGCAAACAAGAGCTCAGAGGCAGAACTGAGTATAGTGTTTAAGGCAGGATTTCTCCTTGAGTAGTTTTGGATAATCTCTAAAGGTAAAAATATTGAGTCTATTTTGTAAGAAATGCTGTCTTTGCTGGTCTCAGATGGCCTATGTGAAATCAAAATGAGACATTATAAGTAACATTACCAGTGTTAACATCCTCTATGCAACAAAATTTTAAAAGAGTGTCTGCTTATCAGCAGGCACTGTTTCATCTTACAAGGAATTGTCTTAGAAAATATCTGAATAAGTCTATAGGCACCGAAGCACCATAAGGAAATACTTTTTAGTGTGTGTGCATGCACATACATTTGGGCTTTAGAGGAGAGAAGGCAAGAAAAGGGTTATTTCTCCTCCTTTAGAGATTAGAGGTGAGTAAAAGAGAAATAGAAGAACAGGGAGAGAGGAAAGTCAGAGAAGAGAGGTTTACCCTGGGTGAGTAGAAAGGCCAATGAACTTCACTAGTGGTGGAGATTGCAAACATTGACATTGGAAGAGAGGTAGCAAGATTCAAGTTACCTGTGTAAACCCTGAAATTGCAAGTCACACGGGGATTGAAAAAAAATTAATAGCTGTGGAAAGAAGAGGATTATGTCAGTTTTATATGGATTAAAAGAGTCTGGGAGATCTCAGTTAAAATCTGACCTCTGTGTAAGTTTCTATATTTGAGATTGAGCATTCAGTTTCAAAATTTAAACATTAGTGGCTCTTTTACTTGTGTATGGCAGATATGTGAAAATTACTGTTTCTAGCACTGGTATTTTGAGGAATATTTTGTCAATACATGGCTCAGTTTTCCAAATAATACTTATTGTGTGATGTCTGTTTTATGAAAACAATCATGCAAAAAGTAAGGATTTGTCTTTCAGGGGTCAGTGAATTATTAATATGTTCTAAATAGTACAGCTATTAAATATGTATATTATACTCTACTGAATTGCTTTTTCTTTTCTAAAAATTTTATTGTCAGAAAAATTATTTTCTTTTGAATTATACAGTAGTGTTCTTTAAGTCAGTAGTAAATAAAGACCATATCATTTTAAAATGTAAAATATATGTGTGTGTGTATATATATATATATATATATACACTGATGTCTTAAAGCAATGTGCAATAAACATTAACTGTATTTCTGACCTTAGGTTTTGGGATTAAACAGGAATGAAAAAATACACATAAATAATACAATTGTCATCATCAGAGGAGGTGAGCAGAAAGAAATTAAATAAGTTCACCAAATAATTAGAGTTCAGGAAATTGCTTCTATCAGTAATCTAGGAGATTAATAATCATATGGAAAGTTTGGGCAGCAGCATGGACCAATGTGAGACTGAATTTCTGAAATAGAAGAGCGAGATGCCCTTAAAGATCAACTACTCAGAGATACCTTAAAATAAAAGAGATAATGAAAATTTAATCCAGATGCAAAGAAGATTAATCTAAGACTAATTGGAAAAAGTGAAAAGTCAGAAGGGAACCCAAAAGCATAAAAAACCTGTTCACAGAAATAATGACAGAAGACATCCCAAATATAGGGAAAGAAAGAAACATAAAGATAAGTGAAGCATATAGAACACCAAAAACAGGAATAGAAGGCATTAATCTCAACCTTATAAAAGCCATCTATGACAAACCAGTGGCCAACATCATACTAAATAGAAGCTGAAAGCTTTCCCTCTAAACTCATGAACAGGGCAAGGATACCCACTATCATCATTTCTGTTCATTGTAGTTATCAAAACATTAGCCAGAGCAATTAGACAACAGAAACAAATAAAAAGAATATAGATAGGAAACGAAGAAGTTAAATTATCATTATTTGTTTTTGACATGATCCTCTACATAGAAGATCCCAAAACTCCACCAAAAGACTCCTATTATTAATAACCAATTTTGGTAGTATAGCAAGATAAAAGTCAACATTTGAAATTCAGTAGTATTCCTATAAGCAAATAACAGACTCATCAAAAGATAAATTGGGAAACAACACTTTTTACAATAGAATCAAGAAAAATAAAATGTGTAGAAATTAACTAAGCCAAGGAAGTGAAAGATCTCTAGAATAAAAACTACAGTACTCTCAAAGCGGAGATAGAAGAAGATATCAGAAAATAGAAATATAATCCCTGTTCCTGGATAGGCAGAACTAATGTAGTCAAAGTGGACATAATTCTGAACCTGTTTTAAAGATTAATGCAATCCCAATCGAAATAGCAATAACATTCCTCACAGACCTAGAGAAGACAACCCTAAAATTCATATGGAACCAGAAATGACCTAGACAGCAAAAACAACTCTAGGGAACGAAAACAAAATAGGGGCATCACAATCCTGGTCTTTAAATTAAAATACCAGGTGATAGTGTTTAAAAAACAGAACGAAACAAAACAGCCAGTGTGGTATTAGCAAGGAACTAGCAACAACAAAAACAAAACAACAGACTTTTGAATCAATGTAACAGAATAAAGGATGCAGAAACAAATCCAGGCTAATTTAGTTACCTTATCATTAATAAAGTGGCCAAGTTCTTTTGCTAGAGGAAAAAATAGTCTGGAGTTTATTTTATGGAAAAAGATGAAAACAAAATTTAGTACATTATGTATTTTTATCTTTAAAGTAGTTACTCGGAGTACAAAATACAGGTATAAAATTTCTTCATACAGTATTAGCACAAACCTTTCTTTTAAATGATGTATGAGAAACTAGTAATGTAACTATTGTGAATTTTTTCCCTTTTCCCTTATTTCCTTTCCTCTCCTCTTTCCCTCACTCTAGTCCCTCTTTTCTTTTGAATAATTTCTTCCTATTTCACAATATCTGTTGTACATTTTGAACCTTATTTGCTTTTTCAGTTTCTCACACTTGTGAGACTATATAATGTTCACACACGTGGGTCTGGTTTATGAGTATGGTCTCAAATTGTATCCACTGACCTATAAAACTCTCAAGTTTATCCTTCTTTATAGCTGAATAGTACTCCATTACACAAAAAAAAGCAACTTTTTTATCCATTTCTCAGTTTATGGGTATTTGGGTTGTTTACAAGATTTAGGTATTACAAATTGTGCTGTTATAAACATAGGTGCACATATATCATGGTAGTATGATGTTTTTTATTCTTATGGGAAAATACCCTGTGTCGAATTGGTGCTGGGAAAACGATACATACATGCCAAAGGTTGAGCCTAGAGACATAATCTCTCACTATGCCTAAACTAAAATCAAAATCAATTAAAGACCTAAATATGAAAACAAACAAACAGCTGGAAGATAAAATAAATTAAATGCTTGAATACGCAGATTTAGTCAAAGACTATTAACAGAACATCAGTTGCACAAGAGATGATACAAAAAAATTAACAAATGGAATTGCATCAAATTAAAAAACTTCTATGCAACAAAGAAAACCACCAACAGAGTGAAAGAACAACCTGAAGAAAGGAAAAAATGTTTTGCTAGCTATTCCTCAGACAGAGAATTAATATCTACAATATACAAAGAACTCAAAAAAATAGACCCCCCAAATTTAAAGACCCAGTCAAAAACTGGGCATCTAAAATGAACAGACATTTCTCAGATGGTGTAGTACAAATAGCCAATAAATCTATCAAAAAATGTTCAACATCTCGGCCATTGGAGAAATGCCAATGAGAACAACACTAAGATTCCATCTCACACCAGAAAAAAAATGGCTATTGTCAAGAAATCAACCCATAATAAATGCTTCTGAGGCTGTGAGAAGAAAGGAATCCTTCTCTATTTTTGGTAGAAGTGTAAATTGTTACAGCCACTATGGAAATCAGGATGGAGAATCCTCAAAAAACAAAAACTAAAAATTCCATTTAATTCAGGTACTCTCCTTCTAGTTATTTTCCCAAAAGAGTTAAATTCATTGTATCTCAGTGATATATATATATACCCATGATTATGGCAGCAGAATTCATAATAGTTATATCTTGAAAACCACTTATATGCCCATCAGTGGGTGAATGGATAAAGAAAATGTAGTATTTTTATACAAGGAAGTACTACTTTGCCATATAGAAGGCACTTTTCAGTAAATGAATGCACCTCATGACCATAATCTTAAGTGAAATAAAGCAGACACACAAGCTTAAATATTACATTGTTTCACTTATGTGAAAAACACACAGTATAAATAAGGAGCAAAATAGAGGATAGACATTAGGAAGTAAGGAGAAATTTCTCAAATTGAAAGGAGAACAAGAGATGGGGGATAGAAGGAAGGGATAAAAGACTTTTTTAAAAAAGAAGAGTTGAGGAAAAAACGAAAATAGAGCTTTTGTAAATGGAAATGAAATAAGGTTTTGGAGGGAGGAGAGAAAAGGGGATAAAAAACAATTACGACATGTTATATACATGTACAAATTTCCCATGATATGATCATCAATATGATCATTATGTACTGCCAACATGTACTAATAAAAAGTGATCTTGTTTAAATTTGGATTTCTATTTGTAGATCTGGAGTAGGGCCTGAGACTCTTCATTTATAAATTCCATGTTTTGCAAATATAATGGATTACACATTGAATGATTTACAGGGTGAGTGAGTGTGAACTTCCTTAGTACCAGTCCCTCCAAAATATGGTAACTATGAAAAATATAGTACTTATTATTATCTCTTGTGCACTTAGAACCAAATGTTGCATTATGTGTGTGCGTGGAGGGAGTGTTATAGTCCATAAACAAGAGCCAGAAATGTATGTTAGCATAGTGAGGCAGGCATTGTTGCTATATGAACATGAACTTTGAAATATATGGACTAATTGAACTGAAAGCTGAAGTTATTGTCTAGGGAGTGGTGCAGGCTAAGGTTATACAAATCTTTTCTTGTTCTTAATCTTTAATCCCTTTACTCCCTGGGCTGCTTGCATGCTCATTAACTTAAAATCTCTTACTCTAACCTCATAAAAAGCACTACAATTCTTAGTGGGAGTTATAGTATACCACTTAAATTATTGTACAACACAGAAACTAGGTAGTATTGTGAAGTTAAGACATTTGTTTTCTACATATCAATAAAAATGATTTTAAGCATAAGTCTTAAATTACATATTGTCATTTTAAGAGAACTATAGATTCACATGAATAGATACCCTGCATATCTTTTAAAGTATAATATCAAAAGTATATTAACGTTGATAGAGTCATGATACAGAACATTTTTATCACCATATGAATGTCTCATATTTCTATGTTAGGGCAACACTCAGTTCTGGTATATTCCATCTCTTCCTTCACCTTCGACATCTACTAATTTGCTTTTCATTTTAATAATTTGTCATTTCAACAATGTTATGTAAATTTAAGTATATAGCACACAGCATTTTGGACTTGGCTTTGGTAACAGCATAACTTACCTGTGATTTGTCCAACTTGCCACATGTTCCAGCAATTTATTACTTCATGATAAACAGTAATCCAAGTATCGATGAACCAAATTGTTTAACTATTTACTTATTGAAGGAAACTGGATTTGTTCAGTTCTGAGCTATTATGAACACAACAGCTATAAGAATCTGTGTACTTGCTTTTCTGTGGATGTAAGCTTTTATTCCTTTTGTATAATGTATAATATTGTGGAGGGCCACTCCTGAGGTATATGCTAGTTACGTTTAATTTTTTAGAGGAGCTGCCAAAGTGTTTCCATCATGACTGTATCATTTTACATTCTTTGAGCAATACACAAGTGATCTATTTTCTCCACTCATGAGCAACATTTCATGTTGTCACTTTTAGTTATTCTGAAAAGTGTGTGCTTTTATTCTGTGATTTTATCTAATAATAATAGATATCGATAATGATATTGAGTATTTTATACGTTTATTTGCATGTACTGTATGTATATACTCTTCAATGAAACACATATTCATGTCTTTGTTTATTCTTTAGTTATATTTTTGGCATGTTTCACTGTTGAATTTTGAGAATTTTTCTTATATTCTAGCTTCTAGCCAGTTGCAAGATATGTGCTTTGCAAATATTTACTCTCATTTTGTAACTTGAATTTTTATGCTCTTAACAGGATCATTTGCAGAGCTAAATGTTTTATTGTGGTGAAACATAATTTACTGAATTTTCCTTCTATCCATCTTGCTTTCGATGATGAGCCTAAGATCTGTTATCATGACACTAGATCCCAACATTTCTCTCCATTATCTTTTTCTAAGTGAGTATCATGTTACACTTTACATTAACGTCTATGATCCATATTGTCTTGCTATTTAAAGTGTAAGGTTTAATTTGAGGTTGATCATTTTCCCTATGGATGTACAAATTCCTCACCATCATTTGTTGCAAAGGCTATCTTCTTGCATTAAATTGCTTCTGAGTTTTTAAAAAATCAGGTGGGCAAATATATGTAGCTCTGCTCCTGAGATCTCTTTTCTGTTCTTTGGGACCTTATACGATTTTTCTACCATGATGGTTGTGGCTTCACAGTAGGGTTTAACTTAGGTAGAGTGATGTTTTAAACTTAACTTTTATTTTAAGAAATTGTTTTAATTATTTGAGAACCAGCGTTTCAACATAAACTCTAGAGTAAGCTTTGTTATATCTACAAGTTATTGCTGGAATTGTGATAAAAACTGCATTATACCTATAGAACCATTCATGGATAATTGACATCTTTAGTATAATTAATTTTCCATTCCATAGATACTTCATGTCTCCTACATTCTGAATGTTGGCACCTCTCTCCAAACTTATACACTGAATAGTAATTCCCAGTATAAGAGTATCTGAAGTGGAGTCTTTAGGAGGTGATTAGGTCACAAGGGCACAGTTCTCATGAACAGGGTTAATGGCCCTGTGCAAGAGACACAAGGAAGATCTCTTCCACTTTTCAGTGTGAGGACATATCACTGAGTTTTCTATTGCCATAATTCAAGACATTTGTGGCTCAGAATTGCGAGAAATAGACTTATATTTATAAACTACATGGTTAATGCCGTTTTTATTATAGCAGCCTGAACAGACTACATCTTTCCAATTATTTATGTTATTAATGTTCATTTATTTAATCACCATTTTGTACTTTTCAGCATATAAGTCCTAAAACTCTGTTGAACCAAAGTACTTGCAACACAAAGAACTCTGAATGCAACTGTTTAGAAGGAAGTGAACTGTTTTTCTTCTGTTCTCATATAACATCAATCAACACAGAAGTGTTTTATGATCCCAAAATTTGGGGAGATTTCTCCACACCAGCAAGTGAACAATCAGTTCTACAGAGAACACTTGATTAATGGCTCCTAATTCAGTTCAATTCTGACACTACTTATCTAAAGACAGCATGAGATTCTACAACTCATGAACTCAATTCCTCAGTTTTGACACCACTTTCAAGCTCCAGTTTGTTCTACCTGTGCTTGTTTCTAACAGGTATAAATTAGGATTTCCACAACTCCTCTTGTGGTTTAATTAACTTACTTCAGAGACTCACAGAATTCATGGAAATATTTCCTTATTCATTGTTTTATTATAAAGGATATTACAAAGAACATAGATGAAGAGATGTGTAAGATGGCCTAGAAGAAAGCACATGAAGTCTCCATTTTCTCTCAAAGCACAACACCCTGCAGAAACTCACACATGTTTAGCTATTCAGAAACATTTCAATTCCTTTTCTTTTGAGGGTCTATAGAGATTATACTGGAATAATTAAAACATGTGAAACTAAGAAGAAACATGACTGAACCAAAAAAAAAGTGATCCCCTACTAATATACTGAATGAAGAAACTCAGATAGTATTGTCTATTTATGGTCTCCTCAATCCTCTTTGCAGTATATTTGACATCCCCTGTATGGGACAAGAAACTTTCTGAAATGTAAGTCATATGATTTACTATCAGATAAGGGAAGATAAAGAATATCTTTATGGCTAGCACTAAGACTGAAATGCAGGAGAAAATTACTGCTTCCATGACCTATCTTGGTTGTCATTTGTATTCTCTGTCTTGGAAAGGGAGGTATGACACAGGAACAACAACAACAACAAAAAAAATATATATATATATATATTGGGTTTAAATATAGTGAACGTTCAAAGTTCAAAAATGACACATTGCCACTCATCCTCCTTAGAATACTACTCCTTGCTTTAAGTACACTTATATCGTCATTCTTTCCACTTTCTGAAGCAATTCTGAAAATATCTTTCAGGAGAGTTTTTATTTGCACTTTCATGACTACCTTGATGTCATGAATTAGTTTTAAACTTGTACCTTTCTTGGTCATTTTGACTTTAGTGAAGGGCCAGAAGTTACACAGTAGCAGATATGGTGAAGAAAGTGAATGAGGACACAGCATAATACTTTATATGAGCCTGCCTTTCCATTGAATGACACTCAACAGAAGCACTCACTGTATTTTTGGTCACATTTCATAAAGGCACATACAACAGAGGACCTCCAGAAGTGTTTTGGGAAGTGGCAACAGTGATACAAGTGTGTTTAAAGTAAGGGGAAATATAATTTGGTGCTTCTGGGGATAGAACATACGGCCTTGCAGATGCTAGGCAAGCACTCTATGACCGAGCCACACCCCTGGACTAAGCAGGAATATTTTGAGGATGATTAATGACAGAGTTCTTGTGCTCACTTCAGAAGAACATATATTTAATGACAGAATGTCTTTTATTGCAATTTTTAAAATGTAATCACTGCATATTTTGATCACCCTATATGTGTATACATATATTTCATGTGATTATAATTCAATGATTAATATAATATAATATTTCTTTAAAGAATTAAGGAGAATAAACACAAATATATTTAACAGAAATTAATATTAAACTTATCTCACACTTAAATTTTGTGATAACACTAAAATGTACAGTTTATACTGTTAATATTACAGTGCATGTTTAACTGTAGTCAGCATGGTGTATAGTACATCTCTTGAACTTATTCCTTCTAGCTGTGATTTCATAACTTTTGGCCAATATCAATCAACCTTTTCTTCTGACCCAAGGAACCACTATCCTACTGCATACCTCAATTTTTCTGTTTTAGATTACATATACAAATGAGAATATATAATGTTTATCTTCTGTTCTCAACTTATTTTCTTGAAGGTAAGATCCTCCATGTTCATTCACGTAGTTGCAAATGACAAGATTTTCTTCTTTTTAAAGATTGAATTTTATTCCACTGTGTTTATACACTACAATTTCTTTATCTTTTCATCTCTTGATGGTTGATTCTACATCTCCATGATCATGAATAGCAATGATGAATTCTCATTTTTATTGTTTGCTGAGACTTCATTTTAACACATAACTTAGAAATTTGTTGTTTTACTTCAAAGCACTTATTATCCTATTCATTCTGATTTTTATTTTAAATTTAAACAAATTATTTTCAAAGATAATTCTCTATATGGTATCAACTGTTTTCAAAATTTTTGAGACTTGTTTTATAGGCCAGCATTTATTCTATTTTTGTACATAATCTGTGAACAGGTGAAAAGAATAGATGTTCTCTTGCTTGACAGCATTTTATAAATGTCAGTTTGATCCAGCAGTTTGTCTGTATCCTTGTTGACTCTTATGTCTGGTTGTTCTATAAATAGCAGAGAGGTTTATGAAAACACCAGTGCAATATCAGATTTGTCTGACTTCCTGGTTCTACCTGCTTTTGTGTCTTATATATTTGCTCTGTTTATTTGATTCACAAAAAAATAGTTGCTGCATCTTGCTGCAATAATTCTTTTATCATCCTATGGTGTTCTTTATGTTGCTAGTAATTTTGCTTCATCTGAAATCTACTTCATATGATATAAATGTTCTTTAGATGAACAAAATTAATTGAAAATGTATGCATAATTATGAAAGGGCATTTGTTAAGTGGGTTTATAGGATCAGAGGCAGAAGAGTCCACAATGGCTGTCTGTCAGATCAGAGACGGAAGAATTCACAATGGTCTTCTGCATACTGGAGAGCTGAAAGGTCCACTATCTGCTTAGCTTAATAAGATGGAAGCTGAAGAACAAGAAACATCTAGAGTTGGATGCCTGGAGGTTAAATGGAGTCTCTGGTGTAAGTTTGCATTGGAAAAGTGAAAAAAACAGGAGGCTGATGACCAGAACTGATGGCTGCAAATGATGTACCCACTCAAGGAGACTGGAACTTTTTATAAACAGGCACACTTTCTTTTACATCCCCCTTTTTATTGTATCTAGTCTACAAGGCTATTGTTTGATGTCAACCACAAGTGGGTTGTGTCTTTCCCTCTCAGTCTGCTGGCCTACACATCAGTCATCCACACACGTACTTAGAACTGTACTAATTTACTAGGTGTTTCTTAATCCAATCAAGTTGACATGTTATAATTAACAGTGGCAAGTGGTTACTCATGAATCTCTTTTTTGGCTTTTGTAGTGATTGCTCTATATATTACATTACATGCATACTGTACTATATTACTGCCTACTGGTGTCATTCATTTACTTGTTTGAAATGCAGAAACATTACCACTTTTTCTCTTTCTATTGACAATTAATTTGCCTTAAAAATGTCCTGTACATGCATTAAGTAGCCTTTAACACATTGTCAAAAATTTTGTTTCAACTGTTTAACATGACTTGGGAAACCTGAGAAGCCAAGTATATTTATTCATACCTTAACTCACTGTATTACGATTTCTTTTCTGATAATCTGTGATTCATTCTTTTATTATTTTTCCTTTATTTAGATAAGTTTCTTTAGCTATTCTTTTAAAATAAGTCTGGCAGTGGCAAAGTTTTATTTTCGTTTATCAGATTAAAGGAACTTTTTATGCCTAAAAGTTATTTTTACTGGATATTGAATTTGAGGATGACAGTTCTATTACTTTATCACTTGAAAATTACTGTGCCATTTCCTTTAAGCCTTCATGTTTTATTTGAGAAATCTACTGTTATTTTGTTTTTCTTCTATAGATGATGTATTATTTGGACTTATCGTGTTTGGGAATCTCTAGGTTTTTGAAACTCTATGTTGATATTTTTTTCCCAATTTAGGAAGTTTTGCATCCAAATACCTGTTTCTTTCACAGTTTTAAAACTAGTTTTCTTCTGTAACTTCTCTGCAACTTAAATTACTGACACATGAATGTTAGATATTTTGTTATAATGCCACAGGTCTGAGACTCTGTTTTTCTTTCCTTTTTCCTACTCTCCAATCTATTGTTTTGCCATTGATCTGATTGGGAGATCTTTTTTCTACAGTCTAATTCATTGCTTCTTTATGTCCTCCAATTGATAGATATAATCATTGAATTTTTAAAATTTGTGTTTCATTTTTTATATTTTCTAATATTAAGCTTTTTCATTTGGTTCTGTATAATTCCTGTTTCTTTGTAAGACTACGTTTTTCATTTAGTATTTATTTTCTTTTGCTCTGGTTTTGTTTTTGTGTGCTTGGGATCAAACCCAGGGCCTTGTGTGCACTAAAAACACACACTCTACCAATGAGATACATAGCCCCATATTTTTTTTATTAATTTTAAGCTCGTTCAGTATTTCTCAACGAAGCACAGCTATAATAGCTGCTTTAATATCTTTCTTGAAGTAATATGTTTGTCATCTCGGTATCAGCATCTGTTGATTGATTTTCTTTTTCTTTCAAGAGCCACCTGTTTGTTGGCATAAGTAATTTTATGCTGAGAGACTTTCGGATCTTATTAGGTTCCTTTGTTTAGCTGCCTTCCCCCTTCATATCTCTCTGGCATGAGAAGGGAAGGTGACAGTGCAGTCAGTCAGTGCTTATTATTGCCTGTCAGGGTTAAAAGTCTTAGATCTCAACGTAGCCCCCTCTGACACCATCTACTGGAGAGACTGGGGTGCTTTGTTATACCCTGGTGAAAATACATTAAGGTTTTCCACTAGGCCTTTGCTATCATGAGTAGTATTCAGGTCAGTTTGTTCCATGGTGTTAGGCTGGAAGAGGATCATTACTACCTAAGAGTCTTTTGTCTTGCTGGGGTGCCTCTTTTATGGTTCTTTGTCCAAAGAAAGTAGAGATTTTCTTATTTTTGTTTGTTCTTTCCTTCAGTCATTGGCATTTTCGGGTCATTGGTTTATTCAGCTCTACACTTTCAATGTATCAGGCAAAAACAGTGTTCACAGTACTATTCCGAGGATTTTGCCATTTCTAGCTGGTTTCTCCAATCAACTTATCAGTTTCATTGATCAATGCATATTTAAAGATAAAACGTATAGAGTTATGAGTTGCACTGTTTGTAGTTATACTTACTAATAGAAAAATTTTTCTTGCAAGTACAAATTAGTATTATCCAATTTTACAGTTAAAGAAACAAAGACTTGAATAATGTAAATAATTTCCACTAGATCACAGAGGAAAATAAACAGATTTAGGATTCCATTCTCTTAATATATTTTCATCCAGTATCATTACAAATACAATACAGTGCTACACTATTGTTTTGGATTCTTAAGGTTTATCATCAATTTAAAAATTAAGAAACAATATTTATCTTCACACTTTTTTTCTGGGACTACATGGACTGCTTTTAAAGGCCCAATTAGCCATGGTTGACCTTTATTAATTTAAGAAATTATGGCTTAAATGTTTTGAAAGTTAATGTAATTTGTCTTTCCGTAGTTCAATCAAATATCAGTCTGAAGGCTTGCATTTTAAACAGTTGCTTTTTCTTCATTTTTCTTTAGTCATTCATTTTATGCATTGAGTATTTTTATTTTCTGTGGTTTTAAAGTGGGTGTTATTTTGGTCTCACTATTATATGTAAATTATTTCATTAATAAATTATGCAAAAAACTTTATTTGGTACATGTTCTTCCTATTGATGAGTTAATAATAACATTTTTAAAACATGAATGACAAGTCATTGTTTCTCTTTGTGTGATATGAAAGCAAATAGAGTGAGTGTAACTTTATATTCCAAATCAGCTCCATAAAGGGGTTTTGTTCTATTTCTTTCTCAAAATATAGTTTGTATCCATTAATGTTTTAGATTTACAAAATTTTCTCTTTTCCTAAGAGTTGAGAGTGAGTTGTAATGTGTCTACCTGCAGAAGAAAGCATTTTATGTATTAAAATAGAAAAAACAGTTCCTGTGTACTCTCCTCCATCTCCATATCCTTCATATTACAATTCATCTGCCTTTGAGACAGCTATATTAAATATGCATCAGAATGTAAAAATATATTACCTAAGCTCTTGAGAAGCACAAAGATACAACAGATTTGAGAAAGATTTAGATGAGATCTTGGCAACCAGTGCTTTGTGAAAGGGTTACAAGAACCCTGGCATACTGATTTTTTTCAACCACTGAGTGACCTCATAAGATTTGGAATATTTAAAGCCTCTAAGCCACTGACTCTCTGGCAAAATGACAAGTCTGCTTATATCAAGGTGAACTGAAATTTGGGAAGAGCTGACTTACATACATACATTCACAAATACCTCATTCATTTATTCATCTTCATTAATAAGCAGGATCTGTTTATTATACATTCAAATCTTATTTCAGTGTTTAGAAGAAACAAGGACATTTGAAGTAGAATACTAATATTTAAAGATGTTGCCCAATTTTTAGAAAATATTCTTTAGTACAATTTGAGTATCTCTTATCTTAAATTCTTGGTATCAAAATGTTTAAGATTTTGGCTTTTTCAGGCTTTGAAGTATCTGTATATACATAATGAACTCTATTCAAGTTGAGATTCAAGTTTAAACATGAAATTAATTTATGTTTTATATATACCTTGATAAGGTAATTTTATGTAATAATTTTAATAAATTTGTACATGAAACAACTTTTGATGGTATGAAATTTTCCACTTGTAGCATCATGTCACTGTTTGAAAACCTCAGATTTTAGAGAATTTTGGGTTTTGATTTTGTCAAGTAGGAACACTCAGTCTCTAACAGTTTCAGGGATAGAAAAACAGATTTGAGAACAATAAAGTACTAGATAAAACCAAATACTGGAGTATAACTGAGCTGGGATCAATCCTGTATTTGCAGTTCACTAACAGAAGAGAATAGTGGTTAATGTTGCAGTCTTTGAAATCATACTAGCTTGGTATTAAAATCAAGGCTCTGGTAATTACTATCATGATGACCTTTCAACAAGTTACTAACCTTCTTTTTGTGTCACTTACCTGTCTCTAATTTGGTACTAATAGTGGTCACATATTTCACAGGGTCATTTTAAGATTAAAGGAGTTAATATCTGCTGAGCACTAAGAACAGAACCTGGAACATATGTGCTCAATAAGTATTAATTGTTAATAAGTGAAATTATGATTATCAGCAGCAGCTGGATTTGATAGAATGCAAAATTCAAGTTATTTGACAAATATTATGGTTAGAAGAGTAACCTCATTTCTAGTGTTCTTTGAAAGAGTATGGCTCTGGTCTTTTGGTCAGTGGAGTTGGCTTTAAACATTTCTGTGTTTTAGACGTTATGTGCTTGTGTCTTGCAAGAGCATCATATAGGGGGAAAATAATTCATCTACATCCTTCAACTTCATTTAGTTCTAAACAAATAATAGACACAAGAAACCATGCTGAGATCAAACTATCAGTTCTATTTACTGAAATTTTGACTGAATTCTATAATTTAATGTACTATACATAAGTAACGGGTAATTACTTATTTTTCTTGTTTGGAATTCTCACAATTACTATTGGATCTCATTTGTATATATTAACTTTAAATATTTATTACCAGATCAAATTTATCTGGGACTCTTTTATACATTATTAAATTTCAATACCACTTAAAATATAAAAAAATGTGGTATTTTTATGCAATGGAGTACAACTCAGCTATCAAGAAGGATCACATTGAGGCTTTTATAGGTAAATGGACACAATTTGAGACCATACTGATAAGTGAAATAAATCAGACTCACATGTGTAAATACCATATTGTCTCCCTAGTGTAAGAAACTGAAAAAGCAAATAAAATACAAAATCTACAATATATTGTGTAAGGATAAGAAACTGCTCAAAGGAGAAAAGTGACTGGGTTAGGGGAAAGGAAGAAAGAAGTGAGGGAAAAGAAAAAAGACACAAATTTGTATATTTACACATAAGATGGCTAATTACTTCTAGGAAAAGAACAGTTCATACTCATGATTAAATCAATTTTGCATGTCTATATCTGTAATGTAAGCAACCCTTTTGAAGATAACAGTATGCAATAAAACAAGTATTGTTAAATTCCTATAATCTTGTTTTGAAAGCCCATATTGTTATTGCTTCCGGTTTGTTATTGTTGTTTGTTTGTCTCTTTTGATTTTTGTTTTTCTTTTCTATGTCTTTTTTCTCTTAAAAAAACTAAAAAAAAAATAAATATCAACTAAAATTTGAAAATTATGTCTCCAGATATATCTTAAAATCTTACCTTGAACAGGCAATTTAAAGAAAAAGAGCTAAACAACAACTACATCGAATATCATAACTAAATATTAAGTCTGCCATATTTTTATTGTGATCTTGAGTCATTATACAAAATACCTAGAGTAAGATTATTCAGAAAATTTTCACCAGTGAATAACTTACTTCCAAAAAATAAAACTTTATTTGTGGGTCAGTTTGGCCCTCTGTTGTGAACACATAGAATGTCCTTCATCCATGTTTAAATTTTGAAAGATTTTTCAGCTATTCCTCAGACAATATATTAAGAATTCAAAATATTAGATATTAGACCCCTCTAAATAATATACCCAATTAAAAAAAAGGCAAGTGTAATGAACTGGTACTTCTCTGAAGAAGTACAAATGGACAATAAATACTTGAGGAAATACTTAACAGTGCTGGCCATTAGAGAAATGCAAACTAAAACAACACAGATTCCATCTTACTCCAGAAAGAGTGACCATCACCAAGAGACCAAATGAACACAAATGCTGGCGAGGCCCCTGAGAAAAAGGAACTCTCCTACACTATTAGTGGAAATGAAAACTAGTAAACTCACTATGAAAACTACTCAAGAAACAAAAAGTAGAAATTCCATTTGATCTAGCTATTCTACTTCTAAGTGTCTTCCCAAAAGAGTTGAAGACAACATATTACAGTGATGTATATGTACCTATGTTTTCAGCAGCACTATTCATAATAGCTAAATCTTTGAAGCAGCCCATATGTGCATCAACACATGAATGAATGAAGAAAATGTATTTACAGACAATGGAATACTACTGTTATGGTTTGTGTCTACATGTCTCCTTAAAGTCTCATGCAGTTTTAGATGATGCTTGTTTGCAAGTGGTTGCCTTCAGTGTGTAATTGATTCATGGTGTAATGCTAGGAATAAAGGTGCTTGGATTAAGCGTGAATGATTGCTGGATCAGTCTACTGATAGGATTGGCACCTCCCTAATCCAGTAGACTGGATACAAAACATGAGACAGAAAGAGACTTGTCTCCCTCTTCCCTTGCTTGTTGCTTTTGCTGTGTTCTACTGCCATGAACATTTTCACCTCTGGGATGCCCCTCTGACAAGCCACCCTGGCTTGGAATAAGCTAAATAAAACTTTTTTCCTTTAACATTGGGCGTCAAGTATTTTATCCCAACAATGAGAAAAGTAACTAAGACAATTGCTTTCCCATAAAGAAAACTGAATGTGAGTCATTTATAGGAAAATGGATACACCTTGATACCATATTGTTAAGTGAAATAAATCAGACACACAAGCTTAAATATCACACAGTTTCTTTTATGTTAGAAATGAAAATTATAAATAGAAAGCAAAATAAGAGATACATAGTGGGAAGTAGGGATATAGATCTTTCCCAAATGGAAAGAGGATCAAGAGTTGAAGGCAGGTGGCAGGGGAACTGCCTGCACTGAGTGGCATAAGCCGAAGGCCTGCACAGTGAGTTGCACCCAGCCTTGCAGCGATGGCACATCAGTCAGAACCTCATAGGGTCCTACCCAGTGACCCCCCAAGCAGCTAGGGAGCTTTGGTGCACCTTGTGGCATGAGTCGAAGGCCTACATAGCATACTCCATCTAGCTGTTCAGACTTGGTACACCACTCAGAACCTGGCAGATTCCTGTCCAGCAACCTCAAGCAGCCAGGGAACTTCAGAGTGCCATGTGGGGTATGCTGAAGTCCCACCCAGCCTACTCCCCACATTTGAGCAGCCTTCGAGTGCCACTAGGGACTTGGTAAGGCCTGACTAATGATGCCCACTGAACTAGGTAAACTCCCTCCAGTACAGACAAATATCCTCAACCCAGTTAGTAAATGAGACCTTGCATTCAGCTTCTCCAGGGCAATACAGGAAAGTGACAAAATGAAAGATCAAAATGCAATCTCAAACCTCCAGCCCATCACAAACAAGTCTAGGATACATGAATGTAGAAGAAAGTGTAAGCCATACATCTGAAATATCTGAAATGATAGCAACTGAAGTAAAGAAACAACTCCATGAAGCTGTAAAGGAACTCAGATGAGAAATAATCTCCAAGGTAAGAGAAGATATGATAAACATAATAAAAGAAATGCTGAACACTTCTAAAGAAGACATACTTGTAAAAATTGAGGAGCACTGCAAAAAGATGAAAACCTTCAATGAACAATATAAGATAGAAACAGTGCATGAAACAGATTCAAAGGTATATCCAGGAAATCAAAAATTTCATCAAAATTTGGCAAAATCATCTCAATGAATGTGAAGATAGGCTTTCAGACCTTGGAGGAAAGATTGCAGCTGGTGAACAGGAAAGGAAAAATCTTTTAAAAATAGCAAAGAATCAGGAAGTAGCAATTCAACAGTAGCAAGATGATGCAAAAAAAAACAACATGAGATTGATAGTTGTAAACGAAAAGGGTGACAAAACAAATGATATCAGAAGACTATTTACAGAATTGATATCTGAAAATTTCCCAAACATGGGAAAGGAAACTGACCTACAGTTAAGTGAAGTATATAGAATTCCAATTAGCCAAAACCAAAATAAATCTACACCCAGACATATAGTAATCAACATCCCAGAAATTTAACATAAGAAGAGAATCTTAAAAGCTGTTAGAGAAAAGAGACAGATCACCTATAAAGGAAAGCCTATCAGAATCACAACAGACTTCTCAGCACAAACAGTGAAATCAAGAAGAACATGAAGTATTTCATTTTTTTATTTAAGCAGAAAAAAAAGACATATATAACAAAGACAAAAAACAAAACAGACAAACAAACGACTAGAGTAAATTCACAAAAGTAACATTACATAACGGGATAATAGAAACTTGACAATGACTGCAATATTGCATATCATTATCTTTAAAACGGTTGTTTACATTAACAGATATACACATGCAAAATTGATCTAATCATATCAGTATTAATTGTTCTTTCTAAATAACGAATACATTCAGCAGTGTGTTCGTTTTAGTAATCTTGCATATACATATATACAGATTTATATCTTTTCCTTTTCCCTTCCCTCTTTCCCCCTTTTCCCTTCCCAGTTACTTTTGCTCTTCGAGCTGTTTTTTGCCCTTCTATAGTATTTATTATACATTTTGGATAACATATATTTTTCAGTTTCTTACACTAGGGAGACAATATGGTATTTATCCACGTGGGTTTGATTTATTTCACTTATGAGTATGGTCTCAAGTCGTGACCATTTACTTATAAAAGTCTCAATGCAATCTTTCTTGATAGCTGAGTGGTACTCCATTGTATAAAAATGCCACATATTTTTTATCCATTCTTGATTGATGAGCACTTGGGTTGTTTCCAAGATCTGGCTATTACAAATTGGGTTGCTATAAACATGGGTGCACAGATATCACTGTGGTATGATGTTTTCAATTCTTCTGGGAAAATGCCAAGAAGAGGGATAGCTGGGTTGAATGGGAACTCTAATCCTAGCTTCTTGAGGAATCTCCACTCTGACTTCCACAGTGGTTGCACCAGTCTAAACCCCCACCAACAGTGGAGAAGAGTTCCTTTTTCCCCACAGCCCCTCCAGCATTTGTTGTTGCTTGATTTTTTAATCTTGTTCATTCTTTCTGGAGTGAGATGGAATCTCAGCGTTGCTTTAATTTGCATTTCCTGAATGACCATTGATGTTGAACATTTTTTCATATATTTATTTGCCATTTGTATTTCTTTCTCTGAGATGTGTATATTCATCTAAGATGCCCATGTTTGGATTGGGTCCTGGAATTTTAGGGGCCTGATTTCTTTTAATTCTTTATATGTTTTATATAGAAGTCCTTTGTCTGATGGACAATTGGCTAAGATATTTTCCCAATGCATGGGTTTTCTTTTTACTCTGTTGGAGATTTCCTTTGACATGCAAAAACATTTTAGTAAGATGAGATCCTAGTTGCTGATTCTGGGAAGTGTTTCCCGTATGATTTGATTTTTGTTCATAAACTCTCTTCCTACTAGTATATCATTGAGATTTTTACCTACTCTCTCCTCTAGTAAGTTTAGTGTCTCTGTTTTAATATTCAGATCTTTCATTCATTTTAACTTTATTTTAGTGCATGGTGATAGGCATGGATCTAGTTTTAGTTTACAGCATATAGAAAGTCAGTTTTTCCAGCACCATTTGTTAAAAGAGGCTATCTTTCTTCCAATGTACATGTTTGGCCCCTTTGTCAAAGATGAGGTGGCTAAGTGTGCTTGTAGTTGTGGTTGTATCTTACAATCTATTCCATTGATCTTCAGGTCTGTTTTGATTCCAGTACCATGCTAATTTTATCACAGTAGCTTTGTAGTATAGTTTGAAGTTGGGAATTGTGATGCCTGCTGCCTTCCCTTTGTTGCCCAGAATTGCCTTTGCTATTCTAGGTCTTTTCTGGTTCCAGATGAATTTCAGGAATGCTTTCTCTTGCTCTGTGATGCAGGCAAGTAGTATTTTGATTGAGATTGCATTAAATCTGTATAATTTTGGGACAATGGCCATTTTCACGATGTTTGTTCTTCCTATCCATGAACAGGGAATATCTTTCCATTTTCTGAAATCTTCTTCGATTTCCTTCTTTAGAGTAATGTAATTTTCACTGTATAGATCTTTTACTTCCTTTGTTAGATTGATTTCTAAGTATTTCAGTTTTTTGGATGTTATAGTGAAGGGTGTGGTTTCCCTTATTTCTCTCTCAGTGACTTTGCTGTTTGTGTACCGAAATGCTATTGATTTTTGAGTGTTGACCTTGTATCCAGCAACATTACTGAATTTGGTTATTACTTCTAGAAGTCTTCTAATGGATTTTTGGGGGTCTTCTATGTAGAGTATCATATCATCTGCAAATAATGATAATTTCATTTCTTCCTTTCCTATTCTTATTCCCTTTATTTCTTTCTCTTGTCTAATTGCTCTGGCCAATATTTCCAGAAGTATATTGAATAGGAGAGTTGATAATGGACATCCTTGTCTTGTTCCTGATTTTAGGTTGAAAGTTTTCAGATTTTGTCCATTTAGTAAGATGTTGCCTGTTGGTTTATGATATATGGCTTTTATCAGGTTGAGGTAGAGAACATCTATTCCGATTTTCTGTAGGGTTTTTATCATGAATGAGTGTTGGATTGTGTGAAAAGTTTTTCTGCATCTATTGAGATAATCATGTGGTTCTTGTCCTTGGCCCTGTTGATATGGTGTATTACATTTATTGATTTGCGTATGTTAAAACATCCCTGCATTCCTGGGATGAATCCCACTTGATCATGGTGTATAATCTTTCTGATAACTTGCTGTATTCTATTTGCCAGTATTTTACTGAGGATTTTTGCATCTATGTTCATTAGGGAGATTGGCCTGTAATTTTCTTTTTTGGTTGGGTCTTTCTCTGCTTTTGGTATTAGGGTAATACTTGTTTCCAGGAATGAGTTAGGGAGACTTGCTTTCCTTTCAATTTCATTGAAGAGTTTGAGGAATGTTGGCATTAAGTCTTCCCTAAATTTCTTGTAGAATTCAGCAGTGAATCCATCAGGGCCTGGGCTTTTCTTTGTTGGTAGGGTCCTAATTACATTTTCAATTTCATTAGCTGAAATTGGGTTATTCAGCAGCCTTACATCTTCTTGACTCAGCATTGGTAATTCATAGGTTTCTAGGAATCTGTCCATTTCTTCTGTGTCATCAAATCTATATGAGTAAAGGTTTTCAAAGTAGGTGTTTATGATGTTCTGTATTTCCTCCAGGTCTGTAGTGATTTCACTCTTTTCATTTCTTATTGCATGAATCTGAGTTTTTTTTCCTCTTCTTGATAAGGTTGGCTAGGGGTTTATCAATTTTATTTACTCTTGCAAAGAACCAACTCTTCGATTCATTAATTCTTTGTATTGTTTTCTTAGTTTCAATTGCATTAATTTCTGCTCTAATCTTAATAATATGGAGTATTGTTTTCCAGCCTTTGATTTTTAGTCTGTGAATTTCCTTTTGAGTGAAATGTGTTTCTTGTACACAGCATATTGTTGGGTTTTGTTTCTTAACCCACTCTGCTAGTCTGTTTCTTTTTATTGGTGAGTTGAGACCATTTACATTGATTGATATAACTGATATGTACTGGCTCATCCTTGTCATGATATCTTTCTGTTGTTGGTTTTCTACATTTTCTGATTAATGATTTGCCCTGCTTAGTGGTTTCCTTTTGTTGTTGTTCTTAAGATTGTGGCTATCTTTGTCTCTTTCTAGAGTGTCTTTCAGTACTCTCTGTAGTGTTGGTTCGGTGGCCATAAATTTCTTCAGTTGTTCGTTGTCATGAAAGTATCTTATATCTCTATCGATTTTTAAGGATAGTTTTGCAGGGTACATCAATCCGGGTTGAAAGTTGTTTTCTTTCAGGACTTGAAATACTTCACTCCAAGCTCTTCTTAACTGAAAGGTTTGTGTTGAGAAGTCTGCCATGATTCTGATAGGCTTTCCTTCATAGGTGATCTGTTTCTTTTCCCTGACAGCTTTTAGTAATTGTTCTTGTGCTGTATTTCTGATACTCTTATTATTATATGTCTGGTTGAATGTGGTATATTTATACAATGGAGTACTACTCAGCTATAAAGAAAGATCACATTGAGCCTTTTATAGGCAAATGGATGTTACTTGAGACCATATTCGTAAGTGAAATAAATCACACTCATGTCTAAATACCATATTGTTTCCCTTGTATAAGAAACTGAAAGAGTAAATAAGATACAAAATCTTCAATAAACACTGTGAAGGGGTAAGAAACTGCTCAAGGGTGAAATCTCAGGGAAAAGGAGAAAAGAAGGAAGGGAAAAGAAAAAAGACATAAATTTGTACATATACACTTAAGATAGCTAAGATGATTGTATTACTAATTCTATTCAGTTCTTTGAACAAAACAGTTAACATTCATGGGATTAGATCAATTTTGTATATTTATATCTGGTAATCTGAGAAACTCTTTTGAAGATAACTATGCAAAATAACAACCTTAGTTATGTTCCTCCCACCTTGTTTTGCAAGCCTACATTGTTTTTGTCTTGGGCTTTTTGTTATTGTCAATTATTTGTCTCTTTTCTTTCTTGTTTTTCCTGTATTTTGTTTTGTTTTATTTTTTCCTCTAATACAGAAGGGATAGATGTACGTGTATAGACTTATACATGCCTAGAACTTCTCCCAAAGACTATACAATAATTAATTTTATTATGTGTGATGGTATGAACAGCTACCTCAAAGAAAATGAGACATTATGGTAGCCATTTTTGATTTCCTATCATCTTGATTTGAAGTCCAATAATGCTTTCATTCTTTGTTTTGATTGGTGTTAGTCTGTTTTGTATTATTTGATTTAAATATGTGTGAAAGTATGGACAGCTATTTTGAAGAGAATAAGAGATATTGGGTACCATTTTTTATTTTGCTATTGTCTGGATTTGAAGGCCTGTAATGCTTTCATTCTTTCGTTTGAATCAGTTTTGTACTATTTTGTCTTGTTAGAATTCATTGTATGTGAAGACATGGACAATTATTTTGAAGAAATCAAGAGACATTATGGTAGCCACTGATGATTTCCTGTTGTCTTGTTTTGAAATCCTGTGTTGCTTGTATTGTTTTATTCAGATCTGCTTTGTTTTGTTTTATTCTCTTTAAAATAAAAAAAAATAGCCAAGTGTGATGGGGCACGCCTTTAATTCCAGCACTTGGTAGGTTGAGATAGGAGGAGTTTTGTGAGTTCGAGGTCAGTTTGGGCTACAATGTAAGTGCAAGGCAGGCCTGAGCTACATAGTGTGACCCTGTCTCAGAAAACTAGGGCTGGGAGTTTGGCTCGTGGCTTAAGCACCTGCTTGGCAGGCATGAGGTTGTGAGTTCAATCCCTAGTACCACTAAATAAATAAAGTAAAATAATTTTTAAAAAGAGTTGAAGGCATTTTCTGCTTGCAAAGAGCCCAGATTGATAAAAATGATGGAAGTTTGGAAAACTTTCTTTTTCTGTCCTTGGAGAGGGCCAACTATCTACAAGTTTCCAAACAAAGAAAAATCCACAGCCAAGTGATTTTACAGATGAACTCTGCTTAAAATTTATGGAAGAATAAATGCTGATCTTAAAGTTTTGTAAAAAGTAAAAAGAGCCTTTTCAAATGCTTTCAGTTTTATAAGATTTGTATCAACCTGATACTAAATCTAATGACACCACAAGAAAACAAAAGAAAAACCAAAGCAAATACAGTACTATACACCTGATGTAAAACACCCTTATGAAAATGTTGGTAAACTCAATTTAACTGTACATAAATATTTCATATCATCAACAAGTGAAATTTACCTTTAGGATGAAAATATGCTTCAACATATAAAACTCAATATGACACATGACATTGCCATAATGAAAGAAAGGATCATAAGATCTCACTAGGTGCAGAAGAGGCATTTCACAAAATCATCATCTTTCATGATAAAATATTTCAATAAATTAGGTACAGAAGGAACTTAGCTCAACACAGTTGAGAATATATATGAAAGGGACACAGTGAAAACTGTGTCATTCTCAATAATGGAAAGCTGAAAGATTTTTGTCTATGATCTGGAACAAGATGAAGGTGCTCATTCTTACCACATCTGTTCAATTTACAGCCAGAAATCCTAGCCAGAGAAATTACAGGAGAAAAATAAAAATCGTATGAATCTCTGAAAGAAAGTGAAATTATCTGTTTGTGAATGACACGATCTCATATATAGGAAAAATATAGACTCCACAAAAATAGAACTAATATATGAATTCAGTAAATTTTCAGGATATAAAATCAACACAGAATTATTTGCATTTTATACATTAATAATGAACCACCTAAAAAGAAAATTTGAGACAATTCCACTTACAGTAGCATTAAAAAGAATAATATCCATAGGAAAAATTAAAGTAATGAAATTCTTGTATATTATGAACTGTAAAATCTTCATAAAAGTAATTAGACAAAACATAAATAGAAATATATTCTGTGCTCATGAATTGGAGGAAGTGATACTGTAAAAATGACCATATAACCCAGAATAACCAAAATTATTTATTCTTCATGCACATTCCCTTTGGAGCATGGTAGGTATTAAAAGGAAATGAAATCAGATCCTGGCAGAGAGATATCTGTACTGTAATATTCATTGTAACATTATTCACAGTAGCCCTGAAACAAACTGTCCATTTAGAGTAAGTGGGCAGAGGACTGATTTAATATATGGCTATAGATGCATAATATTTTTAGCCTTAAAAAGATTTTGCCGTTTGCAACAACATAGGTGAGCCTTGCGAACATTATACTAAGTGAAATAAGCTAAATACACAAATTAAAGTGCTACGTGAACTCAGTCATATGTGGAATCTAAAATAGTGGAATGGTCATTATTAGATTCTAGAGCATGAGGACACATAGTTCAAAGGGCATAAAGTTGAAGTTATGCAGGATAAAAACTCTAGATTTACAATACACAACATGAAGACTATTATATTCTGGATATTTGCTGAAAAAGCAGACTTTGGGCCCTCTTGTCACATAGAGAAAAAATAGTAACTATGTAAGACAATGGATATACTGTTTGACAATAGTGTTGATTTCACTTTGTATATGTATATCACAATATTATACATTTAAAACATATGTGGTCCCTTCAAACACATGGAGAATTGATTCCAGTATACTCCCTTAGAAATAAACTACAGATCCCACATCTCACATATAAAATGAGTTACTGAATGCATGCCTAGATAATATATAATACTTAACACTATGTAATTGAAATGTAAATAATTGTTATGGTGCATTGTTTTTGGACTAATTCAGTACAGCCACGTTATTTTCTGATATATTTTTGTTGTTTAGTCATTGCTAGACCCACTATGGGAACACATGGATATAGAGAGTTGACTATAAAATAAGCAATCTGCAGAGTCAATGCAAAACATACCAAACTTCTAGTAGTTCAGTTTTAATGATATAGAAAAACAAACTTTAATATTCATATGGAGCTACAAAGTACTGAATAGTCAAAGCAATTTTAAACACAATGAACAAAACTGTAGACATCAAGCTTCCTGATTTCAAATTTATGAACAAAGTTACAATAATGAAAACAGTATTATACTACCATAAAACAGATATACAGACCAATTGCATTCATAAATCAATCTACCTGTAAACACTTGATAATCTTTGACAAGGGTGTCAAGAATATAAATTGGGGAAATGGCAATATCTTCAACAAATGGTGTTGGGAAAAGAGGGTATCCACAAAAAAAAAAAAAAAAAAAAAAAAAAAAAAAAAAAAAAAAAAAAAAAAAAAAAAAAAAAAAAAAAAAAAAAAAAAAAAAAAAAAAAAAAAAAAAAAAAAAAAAAAAAAAAAAAAAAAAAAAAAAAAAAAAAAAAAAAAAAAAAAAAAAAAAGGAAGCTGCATTCATATCTTGTGCTGCACATAAAGCCATCTCTATGTGGTATAAATACTTAAATATAAGACCCATAACAGTCAAACTACTAGAAGCAACTTCTTGGATATAAGCTTGAGTACATCAAAGCACAAACAAGAAAATCAAAAGTAGGCCAGTGGGACTACATCAAATTAAAAAAATGTTCCATACACCAAAGAAAATCAACAAAATGAAAAGACAACACATGAAAAGAGTAAAGGTACAGATCTTTCTTTTTTTCTTTTTTGTCTGTTTTTACTTTTTTTAACATCAAGCACATTTGTTAGAAAAGAAGAAAGTTATGAAATACCGTCAGATCCCCTTCAACTATCAATGATTCAACTTAATGGTTTTTCAACTCTACACTGAAGTGAAAATAATGAATATTCAGGAGAAAATATATTGTGAATTTTGAACTTTTGTCTTCTGGGCTAGTGATATCTGATGATGATTGGTATCAGCAACATGCTACAGCTCCCAATAAGACACATGATCAGGCAAGTAAACTACTAATACTTTACAGTGCATGTGCTATCCTAATACACGATAATATTATGAAGTTTGGCTTTATTAAACAAATTTTCAACTTGTGTTTTCAATTTACAATGGGATTGTTGGGATAAGATAACATCATAAATTTAGGAGCATCTGTATTAACAAGCCATATATTTGATAAGGGTCTAAAATCTAAAATGCATTAAGAAAGTCTACAACTCAATAGCATTTAAACTAATAACCTGATTATAAAGTTGGCAAAGCATCTGAATAAATACTGCTCTAAGGCACACATACAAATGAAAATGTGCTTGCCATCACTAATTGATAGGGAAATGCAAATCAAAACCATAATGCATTATCACCTCACACATTTTAGAATGGATGTTACAAAAATGATGTGTGAGTGAGGATATGGAGAAAATGATTCCGTCAACAATGTTGATAGCAATGTCAATTGGTATAGCTACTGTGGAAAACAATATCAACATTGTTCATAAAATTAAAAGTAGAAACACCATTTGATCCACCAATCTCACTTTTGGATATGTATCTAAAGACAATGAAACCAGTATCTTAAGAAATATCTGTATTCCCTTATTCATTGCAGCACTATCCATAATCTCCATTACATGTAGGCAAGTTAAATCTTCTTTGACAGATAAATGGGTTACAATGGTGTAGCTGTATAATGAAATGGTATTCAGTCTTTAAAAAACTCTGCAATTTTCAGCAAATGAAAGATATTGGGAGACAAGTGTGGTAAATAAGATAAAACAAACAAAGAAGTATGAAAAATAGTGCAAGATACCATGAATAAGATTTTAAATTGTAAAATCATCCATTTTACAAATTTTTAATTTATTAACGTGTGTCGTTTAGTTTTTATTTTATTTTTAAATCTCCTCTATTCTTAATGCTTCCTGTGATCTACTTTCTCTCAGATTTCTTTTGGTTTATTCCACTTGCGGAAGTTTATGTTTTAGCTTGGTTTTAGCAAAATGATCATGAGTTTGTTGACATTGCCAGCTTCTCAATGTTATAGTACAAGAATTCTCTAATATTTTCATAACATTTTATTACTTCACAAGAGTAATTTAAATGAGTGACTTATCCCTTATTTGGTTGATTAAATGGTTTATTATTGCTTTTATTTTACAAGAAAAACATGAATAATTATATTATGATTTGTATCCAAATGCCTACCCCAAGCTTCATGGGATCATAGGTGGGGATTTTCAGGAGTTCTTGGATCTGGCCTATGTGATGTTGTGATTAAATAGGTGATGCTGGGATTAAGGACATGATTCTGGGATAAAGGGTGCCCATTCTGGGTGTGGGTGGCACCATCAAAGGGTGGGTATCCTGGATGAAGTATAAAACTGGGTTTGGTTATTGATGCTTGTGCTTCTGCTACAGTTGCTGTTGCTTGCTGCTTGCGGTTCATTATGTTCTGCTTATCATGCCATGAACTGTTTCTTTTCTGCAATGCCTCACTGCCATGCCACCCCGCCTTTGAACCCACTGACTATGGACTGAAATTGCCACAAAATGTGAGTCAAATATAACTTTCACCCTTTAATCTTGGGTGTCAAATATTTTGTCTCAGCAATGAGAAATTAAGACAAATTATTGTTTTTCGAATAACTACAGGTTAAATCTCACTAATTTAGATATTTTCTTTTAATTTTTTCAAATATGTGTGTATTCTCAGAGAAAACACAGTAGCAAACACAGTGATTATAAATTTTTATCATTATACTGTATTTGTTTTGAAAAGATGTTAATTGATGGGTGTGGTGGTGCATGTCTGTAATCCTAGCACTTGGAGGCTGAGGCAGTAGGATCTCTGTGAGTTGAGGCCAGCCTGGGCTACATAGTGAGTTCAAAATCAGCCTGAACTACATAGCAAGACCTTGTCTAAATAAATAAATAAATAAATAAATAAATAAATAAATAAAAATTGTGTCCTTATAAATCACCTGAGGTCCCTGCCTAATCCTACTTAAGCCTATTTTTCCATGTCTTCCCTTAATGTGGATTTCCTACTTACTTTTCACAAGTATGGCTTTGTACATTTATTATATGTGGATAAGCATCTGTACATCATACATAGTGTTTTTATAGGGTTTTATAAATTTACACAAACAGTATTTTTAAGTATTCAGTAACTTTAATTTTTAAAAATTTCTCTGTATTTGTACACATAACTGTAATTCATGTATTTCATTGGGTGTATGTTGGGAGCCTCTGAGGTAGTGATTGTTCACATGTGCAGAGTTGAAAGCACAAATGTACAGGAGTGCCCTCAGGGCATGGAGCACCTGAGAAACACCTTGAGGGCAGGGAAGTAAGAAGTCAGCTAATTAAGCAAACAGATGTGGAATGACAAGTGTATAAATAAACGCATTGCGGTGGTTGAGCAGTCTCTTCCTCCCATCTGGAGAAGGGCTCCCCCTGACCCCAGATTTCTGTTTCTATCTTTATTTTCTTCATCCTCTGGTCATTCTTCTCCCTGGGAACTTAGAGAGCTCTCACGGACACAGACAGGTGTATAGTATATTTTCATTAATGTACCCCATCTTTCATATTGATATTATTTCTCAAATGAACATTCTAGTCTACATCCCACAAACATTTGAACAACAACTTCTATTGTAATCCCAAATATTGAGTATGGTAATCCAAGTACTGTAATCCTTTCTTTAATCTTCCTCACAATCCAAAAAGTTATATTTCTAATTCCACTGAGATGTTATTGGAACCCCGGCAATTTAATTCCAATCTACCACCTCCAATGCAACGCACTGTGAGAGTAAAGACACCAAGACATATTCAAGGTTAAGGACAGCCAAAGGGGTCCTGAGTCCAATCCTTGTGAGAATGTGTGGACAAAGGCTTGATCCTAGGCCTCTCCCAGAATTTACTAACTAGTGAAGCAAGAGGGTGGCTTGAGGATGAGTGACAGTTAGGATGGCGGGAAATACGTGAGTAATTTGAGCTAGCTGGCCAGGTAGTGAGAAAGGTGTCTCTGCAAAATGCAGAGATAAAGATATGCAGAGGGACAATTTGCGTAACCCAATCAAGATAGCAACTGAATTGTTTTAGGAGGCTACTGCTTCAGTTTCTGATATGCAAACTTTATGCCCTGGGAACTCACAGCCTCTTTCTCCAGGTTCATAGCCAGTCGACATTCCTGGGGCTCACTGGCTCTGCCATCCCGCTGTGCTTTATACATTTTACAAAGGTCACTATGGGAGGAAACAGGACACCGTCTGATGGCTTTAAAGATTACATACCAGTACCTGCTTCTGATATGTAAACTTTTATGCCCTGGGGACTCATAGCCTCTTTCTTGAGGCTCATATCTAGTTGACATTCCTGGAGCTAACTGGCTCTGCCATCCAGCTGTGCCTATGAATTTTACAGAGATCACTATGGGAGGAAACAGGACACTGTCAGATGGATGGCTTTAGAGATTACATACCAGTACCTCAGCTAGCCTTATTTGCAGTGCTTAGAGCCTACTGAAAACAGAAGGAAGTACCATAGTCAGCTCTGTATATATCAACATAAGCGAATAAGTCTCGATGTAATCAAAGTTGCAGCAATTGTTCTGCATTCAAGGGGACCTGCTCAAGTTGTCTCCCACATCTCTCCCTTTCTTGTCTTGTAGCTCCAGCAGGGTTAGACGTGGTTGCATGGCCTCTAGTAATGTTTGGGTAGTGAATCCTCTGTGACAGGTTTTAATGAGAAAAATTATAAAGAATAGAATGAGAACATTAATTCCAATATAAAACCAAAAGTGAGCCTTGAGGTACACAAATTGATTTAGTTGTTCTATAGCATCAGCAAACTTATCCCAATCCTTAATTTGAGTATCAAAGGTAGCTGTCTATTGTAACATGGACAGCACTAGTCTTTTAAGAGCATCTATATCCATAGTAATATTCTGATGAATTGCTCCTTGTGTATGCCTTTTAATCATTCCCCAAGGCTGTAGGCTTTTGTTATATGGCAATGGGGTGATACAAAAATGTGTCATATTATAGTGACACTTCAAAACTTGCTGTAACTGTAAGCTTTCAATCTGATCTCCCACCCATAGGACAGAGGTCTCTAGAATGCCCACTTGGGTTAGCAACTTTATGTCAATCTCTCTCTAAAATTTTAGCTCTCATCAACAGTTTTTGTCCAATTATCTACAAAGTAAGCAGCTTGTACTGAATGTGCTAATGCTGTGGAGCCAATAGCTGTGCTGGTTATCAAAAGAACTAGGAAAGTAATCCCTGCAATAATCAACCCAATCATCCTCTTGGTTTGATTGTTAAATCTTTTAATCAAGGTTTCTACCAAGAGAGCAGTAGGTGAATGATACCAAACTCCAGGCATCCTGCTCATGATTATTATTGTGGAGTCTTTAGAAAGAAACTTAGGTATGATACAATGGGTTAGATAACAATTAGTACATGAGAATGTATTGCGTTGCCACTCTATCTTTCCTATTAACAGTACATGAGGATCATAAACCCATATGTTTACTCTTATATACCTATGAGTAGATGCCCTGTCTGCAGCTGTCCAGCATGAAAAGGCAGGGCTAACTTCCATAGAGTATGTTGTATGGGTCCAACCTAGTCATTTTGATAACAAGTCTAGGAATAGGAGAATTGAGACCTCTACCTGACCAAGGAATATTAGACAAGGCTTTTCAGGTTATTGTATTGTCAAATTATCTCCCACTAACTTCTCTAAGGTATATTTCTTGATGAGAAATTAAAGGTATATTTCTTGATGTGAAATGATACTCAACTGCACAAAATTTTCCAAATTATTGTAATGACAATTTATACACTTAGAAGTACCTGAGAACTTTTATTCCCTTATTTCCTCATAGTCTTGCTAATCTGTAATCCAGAAAATTTATTAAAATATTTTTACAAAATATGGATATGACATAGTATTTCATGCTTTGTGCGTTTTTCATTCCCTTCACAAATAGTGGAGTTATCTACTATTGTATATTTATATGACATTCAGCTTCACTTTCTATGAATTACCTGTTCATATTTGCAGACTTATATCCTGCAGCACAGAAAATTAATCCTGTCCATTGTATGTACTTTATAATCAAATGAAATAATGTTTATTGTGAAAGATTCAGACAATATAAAATTTTGTAAAGAAGAACATGACAAATTTACTCCCCTCTACTATGTAATTACTCTTATGTTCAGGGACCTCAGCTACTCAAGTCACTCAATAGTCCAGAATTGGTATTCAAGAATTGATTTCTTCTTGCCTGTCACTATGTTGGCTACTTACTTTTCCCATGTTCTTTCAAAAGTGAAATAGGTCGTGTGTCTCAACTCTTTCTGATGTGATATGTCACTTTTCAATTTTCTTTAGGTGTTTGGTTGCCTTGTTAACTCAGGTGTCTGAAAGACTCAAGAAAATATTACTTTGCAGGTAAATTAGCTTATCATTATTAGTGTGTAAGCAATAATTTTCTGAAAGTTTTAAAACATTGTAACTAAAATGTCTACTCTCATTTTTTTGATATAACCTTTATTGAGACATAATTCATATCCCTAAAATTCACCTTTTAGAAGTATATAGGTCAGTGGTTTTAACACATGAAGAAATGCATGTGACTATAGAAATTATCAATTCCAGAATATATCCATCATTCCAGAAAGATATTCCACAATCATTAGTAGTCTCCATTTCCCTGTCACCCTGTCAGCTTGGTAACCAGTAATCTACTTTCTCTTCAGATTTGTCTTTTCTAGACACTTTATATAAATTGTTTCATACAATATGTGACACTTTGTGTCAGACTTCTTTCACTTAAAATAATGTTTTCAACCTTCAACCTTGCTGTAGCACTTTCAGTAGTTCATTTCTTTTTATAGCCTAATAATCCTAGTGTATGAGCATACTACATTTTCTTTATTCATTCATCAGTGGGTAGACATTTGTGTTGCTTCCATATTTTGACTTTTGCGAATAATTATTCTAAAAACATTGCTTTTCAAGTTTCTATGTGGGTATATGTTTTCATTTGTCTTATGTAACTATCTAAAATGGAATTGATGGGTAAAATGAACTTTACGTTTAACTTCTTTTCTTTTAGCATTTTAAAGTTGCCATTCAATTGTCTTCTGGCATTTATTGTATTGATGAGTAGTTATCATCATTCTTGTTTCGTATCTTTAAGCTAATGCATTTTTCTATTTATGGCCCATAAGGATATTTATCTTCCTTTGGATATGCTTTTAGCTTTTAAATTCTATTTTAATCAGTGGTCCCAAAGGTATTCTATATGGGTCAGATTTTAGAGTTTTCAGGGCAGCACTCTTTTCCATGAATATTCAATTGTTATTACTATGAAACTAGACACCAGAAGTGTTTATCCAAATGGACATGGCTTTTTTTTCAATAAACTTCTATTTGCAAAAACATGTGATGGACCAGATTTAGTTTACAAGCCAAAGTTTGTTGACTTTTCCTTTTTATGTTTTCTATTAAGTATAATGGCCAAAGACTTAATTTAAGAATTAACTTTTTGGGCAAAGAGGAGATTGACTAATTTCAATTTTTTTATGATTGAGGTATTGATACTTCTTTTGATATAAATATAATATAGAAATAATTTGAAAAGTTTTTCGTATATTTGTAGTTTTGTTGATGTTTTTACCTGGTAGTTACTAAGTTTTAGTTTTGCTTCACTAAACATATTAAATGGAGCTCACATAAATACATTCTGGAATTAAGCTCTTTGTGGTTTGATGTAAGATTTATTTAAAAACCTATGAGCACTGAAATAAAGTAAATTTTAGTTTCTCAGTTATAATAATCAATAGATTACTCTTAAATCATTAGTAGTAATTGTCACATTTGAGTATCAATTATTCTGTTAGTCTTGTTGACTTGGTTAATGAAAAATTGAGAAATAAATATAACATAATATTATTCCTATTTTACAATATCTATTATACATTTTGATCCTTATTTACACTTTCAGTTTCTCACACCAGAGAAACAATGTGATATTTGCAAGTGTGTCTGATTTATTTCACTTAAGGAATGGGCTCAGAGTGCATCCATTTACCTAAAATATCTCAATTTTATCCTTCTTTATAGCTGAGTCATACTCCATTATATAAAAAAGAACACTATATCTTCATTACCTATTCATTGATTGATGGGCATTCAGGTTTTTTCCAAGATTTAGCTGTTACAAACTGTGCTGCTATAAACATAGGTGTGCATATATTGCTCTAGTATAATGATTCTAATTCTTTTGTAAAGATACCAACAAGAGGAATAGCTAGGTCCAATGGAACATTTAGTTTTAGTTTTTTGAGAACTTCACACTGATTTCCATAGTCTACACTCACACCAACAGTTGAGAGAAGAAAATATTCAAATGGGAAGAAGAACTATGGAGGGGGAAGAGGGAAAAGAAAGAAAGAAAAAATAAACAAAATGAGAAAAGAAGAAAAAATGGAAACAAAGTTTTTTTAAATAAGGAGAAATGGAGCTGGGCGTGGTGGCGCACACCTTTAATCCCAGCACTCAGGAGGCTGAGGTAGGCGGAGCGTTGTGAGTTCAAGGCCGGCTTGGGCCACAACGTGAGCGTAAGGCCGGCCTGAGCTACATAGTGCGACCCTGCCTCAAAAAACCAGGGCCGGGAGTTTGGCTCAGCAGCTTAAGCGCCTGTCTGGCAGGAGCGAGGCTGTGAGTTCAATCCCCGGTGCCGCAAAAAAAAAAAAAAAAAAAAAAAAAAAAGGAGAAATGGGGTTAAAGGGAGGGGAGGGTAATGCGAAAAAAAAGAACAGTCAATATATATCATGTACAGGTACAAATTCCCTATGATGAATGTAGTCATTATGTATACTCAAAATGTTCTAATAAATTTCATTTTTAAAAAATTTTAAATATCATTACTGTTTCATTTGTAGTTATTTTCTGTGTTTTTAACCATAGCATTCACTTGTATTTCTTCTTTTATGTTTCTAACAGTATATTATATAGAACTTTATATTTCCCCAAATGGAAAGAATTAGAATCCAAAGCTAAGAATAAAACTATAGAAGCATTCAAAATTCTTTTATCATTATTTAAAAATTATTTTACTTTAATTGGTAAATATAATTATATGAAAATATATTACAATTTTATATGTATTTATATATATTACAATATGATACTTCAATACATGTATACATTGTGGAATGATCCAATCAGGGTAATTAGCATATTTGTCACATCAAATGTTCCTAATTTCTTGTAGTAAGCACATTTAATATCTTCTCTTGCAGCTGTTTTGAAGTATGAAGTACATAGTTGTTATATGTAGTCACCCTACTCTGCAAGAGAACATCTGAACTTACTTCTCCTGATTGTAACTTTATTTCTGTTGATCAAACTTGCCTATTCACCTTCCTCCCTACCATCCCCTCTATCAAGTGCTGTTGTATTTTCTCTATATCGTGGACAGCATATACCCTTCACCTTTTTGATACAAATCAAAGACATATGTTATTTGATAATCATTGAAAATGAAAACAGTGAAATACACCAGATTCCACTACTAAGTGGAATAGAAAGTATTACTAAATACTACTAAGTGAATCGGAAAGGTAGAGTCTGAAAGCCCTGAAGGTCATACCTAGGAAAAAAGTCTATGTATTTGTATCTATATCTATACATTTATGTATCTCCATAGAGAGACGTATAGAAAGATAGAAAGAGAGATAGACAGGTCAGTTACTTTTATTTTTCTGGATAATTATTTAAATATCAATCACTTAATTACTAAAGAAACAGAATTATATGTTTTATGAATATGAAATAAAACTTTTGTCATATTTAATTGTTTGTGCCTTGAGTTCTTTTTATTTGGCATTTTCCAAACCCTACATTTTTACATTTGCATTTCATTTCTTGTTTACATTTTTAAAAAGTTTTTTCCCAAAACTATGTTTCTGTTCTTGATATAACACACACATCAACACACGCAAACACCTGTGTATAATCTCAGTAGGAGAGTTTGGCTGACTTACATTTGTTCTTATATCTAATACAATTGATTTTTATATTATTTTGTTCTCTATGAATGTGTTTCTGGATAATTCATTTTTATGTTTCTCAGGCATTTAGAGGAACAATTTCTGAGTTTTCATGATAACACAGTGTTCTAAAATATTATTTAATTTCCAGTTCTTCAAATTGCTGAGCTAAAAATAAAACCATTTAATGTAAATACCTCTTATTTGAGGTACAATAATTATGATGCTTTGTAATTCTCTTTCTGTTTCTCTCTTCAACATTGTTTTATTTATGAACAACACTCTCAGCCCGCTTGGAAAGAAAAATGACCTAAAATTTGTTTCTATATTTAGCATTTTTATTCAAATATTTATCAGTTATTTGATAGATATTGTATCTATCTTGTTATCTTTCTTCTATTTATCTATTTGCTTTTCATCTATCTATATGTTTATATATACATGTCCATGTACCTAAGGTTATGCATTTTCATTTTTATAATAATTTCAAATTTACATTTAGTATTACGATTATATTTGTGAAATACATTTAAATGAAACTATTTTTTATCTTACATTCTGACTATGCTGTTGTTTGAGTTCTTTATTTTGTTGATCTCCTTGTCAGTTGCAATATACATTCAAGTATATCTTTTAAAAAATTCATAACCACTATGTTTGAAACATCTCGATATGTAAAAATTTTTTTCACTTGTTATCACAGCAGAAAGATGATTAAACTAGGTCTAAAAATTTGAGATGAAAACATTTTCAAATCACAACTGAATATTTTTCCCTAATATAAATTTTACAAAAATTTGAGGAAAGCTTGATTCTATTGCTTTGCAGTTAAAATATTTTGTCAACTTAAACACTTAGTAATATTTTTACCAATATAATTTAAAAATGAGTGCCCTGTTTAAACCTCTATCTTTATTTATGGAAATTCATCCTAAGAGGTATATAGTACTTCTGGATATTTTCCTAGTTGTGAAAAACGTGCTTGAATTCAGAGAACTAGGAAATATATGGGTTGGTGGTTGATGAAATCCCTTAGACAGACCCTAACTACAAAACATGAAGATTTTAGAGCAGAAAGGATATGTACTTCCCGGTGGGTTTACATATTCTTTATTCTCACTTATTTAAACAGTATTTGTGAGATTGAATTGTCCTTTCAAAAAAGGGGAAGAGGGTGTGCAAGTATCATATTATCTCTCTAGTGTAAAAAAAAAAAAAAACTGAAGGAGTAAATAAGATCCAAAACGTACAATATATATTGTGAAAAAGAAAGGGAAAGAAAGTGTTCAAAATGAAAGAACAACTGGGGTAGGGGAAAGGAGAAAAGAAAGAAGGGAAAAGATTATATGTATATTTGTATACATGCATTTATATATGTTTGTGTATGTATATATTTACAAGATAGGTAACTATACTATTAGTCTATGTTAGTTCATCAAAAAGAATAGTTTTTGTTCTCTTTGTTTGATTGTTTGATCTTTTTTCATACCTAAATCTTATAATCTCAAAAACTACTTTGAAGATAACAATATGCAATGTATTAACTAGTGCTAATTTCCCGTTATTTTGTTTTGAAATTCTGCATCATTTTAATCTTTTTTGCTTTTAAATAAAAAAATTAAAAATGCACTGATTTAGAAAAAGGAAAAGGATGAAAGAGGGCATTTGTTCTGACTGTTTTCATTTTTAATTTTCCTTTATCACTGATTGGTAGCCATGGTAGCATTAATTACAATCATTTCTTGAGGTAGCTCATGGGTTTTCTCCTGATTTATTAAATTAATAAAATGCAAAATTTCTCCAGAGATAAGATATTTTTAATAAAAATCTTGATGTAGTGAATTTCAATTCTGCATGACTTGTCATTAATTTAGAAACGTAAATAAGTCACAAGAAAGGAGCACAGTGAACTTGGCCAAACTTAGTTAAAACAACAATGAAAATATACACTATGTCCACATAGTAGTAACGCCCAGAACCTTAGTTTATCTCCTTAGTAAAAAATCCTATGAATAAAATTGTTGACTCAAAAAGGAATATGGATTTTTAAATTTGCCAGTAGTAGATGAATGCCTTTTACTTTATCTTTCCCTACTTGATGTTTTCACATCTTCAAAAATGTGTCATTCCTACATGCAACAACTTCATTTGTAATAACTAATACACCATAGCTTTTTAAGGTTTATTTGGCACTCATTTTTCTTCTTCTATAAATTTCCATATTTGCTAAAATAATAATGCATTTTTTTCTTTATGAATTGCAAGCTTATTTTTGATTCTGTATATATATTGTAACTTTTCCTAATTTGTTAGTCATTTTTATGTTTATAATTGCTGTTTTCCTACACAATTTTCACATTTTACTCTGATATAGGAAAAATGATCCCAGACCTCCAAATGATGTGGGGGAATGAAACGCCCAACCTACTATACATCCTGTGCGAGTTTGTGTTCTCTAAAAATTGAAGAATGAATTTTAGGAAAAACGGAGGGTAAAAGCAGAATATATCTACTGAGAGGAAGAAAACTTCTGTCTGAGGGACAGAAGGGGGCCCGAGCAGGTTGCCAAAGACTCTGTCATTTTTAGGGACTTTTATAGAATAAAATCATGATGGTGAAAACTGGGAACTTGCAAGATGGGCGTAAGGTGGGACATAACCATGGTTAACCAGTAAAACTAATTGCTCAGGTGAAATTGATTAAATCAAGGACAAATGGGGAAGCAAGTTACGTAGTAAGCAGGGATGCTAAATGACAATGACTTCCTGTAGGGAGGTGGGATGCTAGCTCCTGACTTCCTCAGGATGATATAGAACTATTTAGAATATCAATCCTTAGGATATGGGTGCATTTATTTTGTCTTTTGTCTTGAGATCTGGCCCGCAGCAGGAGGTGCCTGTCTCCTCAGAGGTTACAAGTTATCTGAACTTCCGCACTGGCTCTTTCAAGGACCTAGCCCTGTCTGACTGCCTATAATGTTTTTGTCTAACTCAGTTTCCTGTAACAACTCCAACATAATAATGTTACCATTTTATTTTTCATTATAATATTTTTTATATTTAAAAATGATTCTTTTAACCCTGACCTGCGAAAAAGATCATCTAATTTCTCTAGTGCTTTATTTTTTTATATTAAACATGTTAAAAATTGGAGATTGCTTTGATAGTAAGGAAAAAATCACTTTTCAACTTTGCTATCTATCTGTTATTTTATTTGCTTATACTCACAATACCACTTATTAAGAAAAAAATATTTTTGTTTGTTGATTTGAAATGTCAAATTTAACAAAAATAAAATGCTATATGTCCTTAGGTTTATTTAAAGATCTTATTTAATCTATTGGTTGTCTGTTCTTGTCCCAGTGATACAGGAAAAATGATCCCAGACCTCCAAATGATATGGGGGAATGAAACTCTCAACCTATTATACGTCCGGCGCGAGTTCGTGTTCTCTAAAAATCGAAGAATGAATTTTAGGAACGACGGAGGGTAAGAGCAGGATATATTTATTGAGGGAAAGAAAGCTTCTGTCTGAGGGACAGAAGGGGGCCTGAGCGGGTTGCCAGGGACTCTGTCATTTTTAGGGACTTTTATAGAATAAAATCATGAGGTTAGAGGGGTCCAAGGCGGGGAAAATGGGAATCTGTAAAGTGGGCATAAGGTGGGACATAACTACAGTTAACCAATAAGACTAACTGCTCAGGTAAAATTGATCAAATCAAGGACAAATGAGGAAAGGAGTCACGTAGCAAGTGGGGATGCTTAACAGTAGTGACCCTTCCTGTAGGGGGTTGGAATGCTGACTCCTAACTTCCTCAGGGTGATAGAGAATTATTTAGAATATCAATCCTTAGGATGTGGGTGCGCTTGTTCTGTCCTTTGTCTTGATATCTGGCTCACAGCAGGAGGTGTCTGTCTCCTCAGAGGTTACAAGGTATCCGAACTTTTGTACTGGTTCCTTTGAGGACCTAGCCCTGTCTGACTACCTATAATATTTTTGTCTAACTCACTTTTCCTGTAACACCAGTATGATTTTGTTTCAATAATGTCATTAAGTAATATATTTTAGTATCTATTGTGACAAGTAATTTTCTATTCTCCTTATTCAGAACAAGAATTGCTATCCTTCCAAGTACCATAGTTAAAAGGAACACTTTCCTGATAGATATTATAAATCATAAAGATATAATTAAAAAGTAAGTATCAACTTTAGAACTATTTTGTTAAATTTCAAACTTTAACCCATAGAGATTTCAACAGAGAAATATAGGGAAATAAAATTTAGTATTTGAACACCTCTACCCAGTAGTAAATACTGACATTTTTGCAAGGTTTTAAACTAAAAATTATGTTGTCATTATTTTAAGATAGAGGTTATATGTTTCTGTGGAGGGTGTTTTATTAGCTCTTTGCTTCATCCTACAGAATATCATCATTTCTTTCCACAGTACTTTCCATTTGGCTATGTTGGGATATAGGAAATCCACTTTTATGCATTTCAGTGCAGAGGATGGAACTCAGGGCTTCGTGCATGCTAGGCTTGCACTCTGTCATTGAGGTACTTGCCTCAGCTCCCTTTTATTCTGTTCAATGCTCGCTATGATGTTCTCTATGGAAAAACCAAAAATAAATATAATTGCAGTAGGGGATGTTGTCTTCTTTATAACAGGTACTGGAATGAGGGAGAGGAATAATGAGACAATTGCACTTGATCTACCAACTTAAGAGTTCACTGATTCTATTGTTTCCAACTTTGATTCTGATTTTCTAATCAACTGTTTTATTTCGAAAGGACATTCCTGGAGGAAATGTCTTTGACTTATTTAGATTGTCAGGGACCATCACATATCTAAGAGCACATTTCCACTCTCCTAGGATACATTATCAAAAGGAAGAGATATTTGTGATAAGAAATCCAATAAAAACAAACCAAAATGATGATGTTGAGTACTGAAAATAATTAAATGCTACTGGAATTTCACTACATTGCTGATAGGAATGCAAAACAGTAGCAAATCGGTCTGGAAAAGAGTTTGACACTGTTAGGAAACTAAACATATGCTTTCAGTAGGCTATATCAACCTGACTCCTGAGTATTTCTTCTAGAGAAATGAAAACTTATGGTCACACAAAAATGTGTACTCAAATGTTTATATCAGCTTTATTCATTATAACCCCAAACTAGAAACAACCTTAGTGCCCCTCCAGTGGAGATTAAACTTGCATACCCATACAATGGAATGTTACAAAGTGGTACAAATGATTAAACTCTTGATACACATAACAACTTTTATGGATCTTGAATACATTATACTAAGTCAGCAAAGCTAGATTAAATGTTTGACCTAAGACTATACATGATTCCATTATATGTTGTTTCAGAAAAGCTGAAACTATAGTGACAATGAGCTTGTTTTTGCCAAAGTTTGAAACGTGGTTGAGTTTTTAACACAAAAGTGCAACACAATCAAATCTTTTGTGATAAGAGATCTGTTTTGTATTCTGATTGTGAAAATAGTCATGTGTATATGTCAAAACTTGCAGAAATATATGACAAAATATTAATCTTAACATTTATGAAACATTAAGTTTTAAAATCCCAAAACAGGGTTTTCCTTTAAGTTAATAATAGCTTCTCTGTCTGACAATTTACCTGCTTGGAACAGAGGTCAATTTAAGAACGTCTGCAAAAATAGCCCAACTGGAAATTTTCTGTTCAGCATGTAAGTTGCACACCAACTTGACACTTCATATGCATCCAACCATTTCTCATTGAATAGAGATAAGGTTTTAAAATACATAAAGGATTTAATGATTAAGGCAAATCGTAACTAGCCTACAGATGTGGGAAAATTTAATACCTCATATGGTAGACTGAATTTTATGTGTCAGTGCACTAGATATAATATTTATTTTTTATTAATTAAGTTTAAAGTTCAAAATGTTCTTCTGTCCTCACTACAATTTAAGTAGTATTCAAATACTAATAATATGAAATAAACTTTATAATTCTCCTGAGTTGTTCCTTTTTATTATTGTCAGCAAGACGACATTTTAAAATGTTAAATCATCGGTTTGTGATTCAGCTTCTTGTTTCTTGTGTTCTTATTACCGGGAAAGGAAAAGATATTTCCAATCTAGATACAATACCAGCATATACATTCTAGAGAAAGCATGAGCGAAATTTCCTTGGGCCAGTCTAAATTGTTTCATTTGATTTTCCATTGCTTCCCATGGTATATTGCATAACCAGAAAAGCATTACCACCCAGATAAAAATCTCCTAGAAGTCAACTTGAAATTCCAACATTATAAAGATACATGAACATACAATGTATGAATCTTGCTCAGTCTTTGCAGAAAATCTATATTCTACCTGGAATTTTCAGGGAATAAAGGAATATAAAAGCTAGAAAGGAGAAATTCATCTCAGTTTTCTAGAGAGAGAGATAACAACCCCATTCCAAAATGCATGTAACTTTTTAGAATTTCCTCAGAAGTAATGCTTGTCAGTGGGCTTCAGCAGTCACGGTAGAATATATAATTATAGTACTTATCCCCTTTGGAAAAACAAAGATATTCTTTTGTTAAAGGTTGTATATGTTTATACTTCTTATAAAATGTTATAAAAAGGTAAATGTGCAAGTGAATTAACATTGGTTTAGGTGGAAGATTTAGCTAAACAAATTATTAGAATTTAGATTTTTCTCTTAGAAAGTTTGGTATTTGTTAAACTGCTATTTAAATTAGATTTGTTTAGCTTTTGCATTTTATAGGAAAGATTTATACAGAAAACTATATGATTACTGGAGATACTATGCACTTCTTTTTAAATTGTGGTGAAAAAATTGTGCAAAACATAAAACTGTGTATAATAGTGAAGATGACAGCCAAAAAAGGCTGATCAGTGCTAAAACTAAGGAAAATAGCCCTGGAAGTAATAGACCAAGAGAATTTTGATATGAATTTTAGAAGAGTAGTAGCAAATATTTAGCAAAACAAGAAAAAAGAAATCTCAAGTCGTTTCCATTTACTTACAAAAGTCTCGATGCAATCTTTCTTGATAGCTGAGTAGTACTCCATTGTATTAAAATACCACATCTTTTTGGTCCATTCCTTGATTGATGGGCACTTGGACTGTATCCGAGATTTGGTTATTACAAATTGTGTTGTTTGCTATAGGGCTGGAGATTTAGCTCAGTGGCCTAAGAGCCTGCCTGGCAGGCGCAAGTTTGTGAGTTTGATCTCCAGTACAAAAAAAAAAATTGTGTTGCTATAAACATGGGTGCACATATATCATTGTGGTATGATGTTTTCAATTCTTCTGGGACTTGAGACCTTACTCATAAATGAAATAAATCTAACTCCCATGTGTAAATAACATATTGTCTCCCTAGTGTAAGAAACTGAAACAGTATATATGATTCAAATCTACAATAAATAAACAAATTCAAATCCCTGCATAAGGGAAAGAAACTGCTCAAAGAGCAAAAGTAATTGAGATAGGGGAAAGGAGGAAAGAAGGAAGGGAAAAAGAAAAAGACATAGGTTAGTATATATGTATACATAAGATAGTTAAAAGAACTGTAATACTAAATGTATTAGTTATTGAAAAAGAACAGTTAATACTTATATGATTAGATCAATTTTACATCTCTCTATCTGTTAATCTAAACAACCCTCTTGAAGGTAATGATGTGCAATATTGCAACCATTGTAAAATTCCTGTCACCTTGTTTTGTAAACTTATGATGTTATGGTATTGGATTTGTTGTTGTCATTTGTTTGTCTCTTTTGCTTCTGTCTTTCTTTTCTGTATCTTTTTTCCCTTAAATAAAAAAGAAAAGAAAAGAAAAAGAAAAAAATCTCTTGATAGCCAAGTATGTCTAAAAATTATCTTGCTATCTTTTCCACACTTCCCATTCTCTTCAATTGCTTTCATTATGACTTCTGTCTGTTCCTCCCAAACAAAAAATCTTTTTATTGAGATCGCCAGCAATCTCTAATGGACAATTCGGAGTCCCTTATTTTACTTGATACCTCTGCAATATTTAACATAGTTAATCTTTTCTTTGTGTTTACAATTTCTAATTTTTACATGCATTCAGCAAATATTTGATAAAGGAATACTATAAGCTGTAACAATTCTGGATCTAGCTCTTTAACAGGACACAAAACAAACAAAACATCTGCCTTAATGAAAGTTCCATCCTAGGAAAAATACAAATAAGATAGCAAAATACATAATAGGTAAAATACAAGAAAAACTTTAATAAATGAGGAAGGGAAATCATTGCTATGGTTTGCTATTTGAAATAGAATGTTCAAGGAAGCTCTCACTTCACTTTGAGAAAAAAAGTACTTGAAGAAAATAGTTTCGTGTTTGAGTGATGCAAGTACTTGGGGGTATGACCATTTCTTTCTTTCTTTTCTTTTTTCTTTTTTTTTTTTTCCTGTGGCATTGGGGTTGAACTCACAACCTTGTGCTTGCCAGGCAGGCACTTATGCCACTGAACCAAACTTCCAGCCCTAGTTTTTCAAGACAGGGTCGCACTATGTAGCTCAGGCTGGCCTCGCGCTCACGTTGTAGCCCAGGCCAGCCTCGAACTCACAACGCTCCTCCTGCCTCAGCCTCCCGAGTGCTGGGATTAAAGGCATGTGTCACCATGCCCGGCTAAATAATTTGAAAGTATAAGTCAGCAATATTTATATATATTTTTTTCAGCACCAAGGATCGAACTCACAGCCTCACACCTGTCAGACAGGCGCTTAAGCCATTGAGCCAACTCTTGGCAGAGGGCAAGAGCCTTTCAAACCGAAGAAACAGCTGGGCTAAAATTTTGAAGAGAAAAGGTACTTAATGTTCTCAATGAATAGCAGAGTCCAGTGTGATTAGAATGGAGAAGATGAATGGTAGAAAAGGAGATAGGAGAGATAACTGTGCTGGAGGTGAGGCATAAAGGTCATGCATGAAATACAAAACTATTTGAAAATTTCATGTGAGAGGGATAAGCTTTAATTTACTTTTTAGCTATTGTGATTTTCACTGTGTTGAAAATTAATGAAGCAGGAAAAAGATATAAATGGAAAGACCATTTAGTATGGTGTTACAGGCAGGTTATAATGGTATCTATTATGATTTGTGTCTGGATGTCCTGCCAAGGACTCGTGCGGTCATGGGGGACAGGTTTTTCAGAGGTGGCTGAATCCAGAGTTCATGATTGGTTCATTACCTAGTGCTGGGGTTAGAGGTGTGAGTGTTGTGCCCGCCCTAAAGCAGGTAGTCTGTATACAATATAAGGGAGGAAAAGAGATCTGCCCCTCCTCTTCTCTTGTTGCTTTTGGTATTTTCTGCCTCCCTGAATGGTTGCCCCTCTACAGTGTCAACCTGCCTTGGAGCCAGCTGGTTATGCATTGAAACCTCCACAAACTGTGAGCTAAACAATACTTTCCTTCTTTAACTTTGGGTGTCAAGCATTTTGTGTCAGCAAGGAGAGAAAAGTAACTAAAATAATATCTCAGAGAAGAGTAGTAGCTGTGGAAGCAATTCAAAGTTGTACCACTTTATCCATAGTATTGTTTTCTACTGTTGTACTTGTCTGTGTTTTACTGGGTAACAAACCTAGCATTCATTTCCTTTTCCTTCATAATTTGACAGACAAATTTGTTCTTACTGTCGATACTAGCTACCTCAATATATTATTATTTTCTTTCCTTTTTTGGTTCAAGAATTGTCACATTTTCACTTGAAAGAAGCATGTCACAGGTTCTCTTTAGTATATCTTAGCTGACAACCTCATTACTCTTGTCCCTGTGGCGATTACGATACAAATTAAGGGTTACTTGAACACAAACGCTGCTACAGTCCATCTGATAACCGAGATGGCTACTAAGGTTTTTTGAGAAAAAGTAACCACATTCGTGTAACTTTCCATTACAGTATATTGTCATTGTAGTTCTACTTTATTATTGCTTTTAATCTCTTATTGTGCCTAATTTAGAAATCAAACTTCATCATATGTACATATAGGAAAAACATACATGTAAGATTTGGTTCTCTTTGTGCTTTGGAGCATTCTCTGGGTTTCTTGGAAGAAAACCATAAGGGAAAAACTAATATATATGGTATTTTGAAGTTACAGTTAACACATTTTTCTGATGTATGTGGTACTGGATGTGATACCTAAAAGAGAAAATTAAAGATTCCTTTATGATGTATGTGTTAAGCAACCACAGGGATGAGGAGGCCTACAAATGGTGCAAGTTTTAGGAAAAGATTCACAAGCTTCGTTTTAGTTAGGTTAAGAATGAGATAACTGTTATGCATAAAAAACAGAGATATCAAGTATATGGTTTGACATAAAATTGCTTTTATTCCAGTGGAAAACTCTGATCTGGAAGTATAAACTTGGGAGTTATGGGCATAAGTGTGGTAAATCTGTGAAGCCTCATCGTTTTCCTTCTATGATACTTTCTTTTTTTTCTATCTTTTATTTTATAAATAAAGTTGTTCCTCTTTTCTTCTCCCCTTACACATTAGCAACCCTCAGGATAATTATGAGTTTTGATTTTGTGCTCCATTCCATGATGATTCCTAAATGAATATCACTGATTTTAAACTCTCTTAATCTCCAGGCAGTGTAGAAATTTCATCTACATTTCTATTTGGCTATCCTGGAGGTACTTCTAACTCAACATGTATAAAATTTGAATTTATAAATGCTATGTTCTATACACATGCCCTCAGTAAAAATACTACTCTACCTACTATGTTTTCTTTCTGTGTACAACTTCACCATCCACCCATAAATATGTAAATCTTAACTCATTCTCACTGAGCACCTCCCAGAGTTGAAGTTTTCAAAATGTTTATGTATTCTTATTTGTTGATCTACTTTTTTAAATAGGACTTTTATTCCATCTTTCTCCTGTAGTCCATTTGTTTTTGGATTATACAAATATCTTTTTATGTAGTTTCTTTGCCACCTACATGACTTTTCTTTCTCTTACCCTTCTTTTATGTACACTACAGAATAATTATTTAAAATCACAAATTTAATCATTTTTCTCCCTTAATTAAATTTGTTTTATTTGCCTATGCTATTTAAATTATTATAAAAATTCTTTCCATGATATAAAGTCCACCTTCTTTTGGTTTCTCAACATCCAAGACACCACCTCTTATTTTTCCATGTCACTATTTACTGCAGCCAGACTGAAGAGGTTACCATTTTCAGTTCATTATGCTGTTTATATTTCCATAGTTTTTCTTTAACCAATAGTCCATCTCCCTGGAAATCTTCCTTCCCGCATTCCCTTCTTCATCTAACTACCTTGTACATCTCCATCAAATCTCTACCCAAATAACAGCCTCCCAACATTATTTAAATGCTCATATTCTGTGTGGCTAAGCCACCCATATTTACTTCTAGCATAACATTTAACAGACAGAAGATATTTGTTTGTTCTTCTAACTCCCCCACTAGTACATGACATCTAGGATTCAAGGAAAAAGCCTAATTTGGTTTTATAAACCTAGGAATCTTTCCCAGTACCTGGCACATAATAGGTACTAACAATTGTTAGATGAATGAACACATATTGTTCAGGATTTAACCATATGGATCAAAATCTTAGCTCTAGTATTTACCAAGTGTGTGATTTCAGCAAAGGTTAAAACATTGCTCTGTGTTGTAGTTCCCTCATTATTAAAATAGGGGTAATGATAATAATATTTGACAAATAAGATGGTTGTGAGGAGTGTACACATTACTAAATGTTTTACACTGCTACAAGGTAGCCAGTAGATGTGAACTGCTAATTCTAAAGGACTGGATTTATACAGATATGGCATGCAGAGCAAATCACAAATAGTCTCCCTTGATGTACCTGTATGTACCTTATTTAGTTCAGTATAGCTCTGCTTTTCTCAGATTCATGGAGATCATCAAGGAAACCCTTTTTCAAACCACCATCATTGCTCATTTAGATTATTCCACTAGCTTTCTAAAAGATCTCTCTTCTGTCCTTTGCTTCCATTCAATTCATGAAAGCAAACAGATTGATCATTTTAAAATATAAATTGAGACACCACATTTCTGCAGAAATTCTTCCAATAGCTTTACATATCTCCTGATGAAATCCATATACCTAGCAATAATTCTTATACAGTCTCAACTTGTCTGTCTGACCCCCCACCTCCAACTCAGATCCCATGGCCTTTCTAACCTTAACTCTGACTATTCCTCCATCAGTCACTTGGCTCCAGCAGTCCAGGCTCCCTTTCAGTCATAACATACATGCCCCTATTTCAGGGCATTTTGTTCTCTCTGCCTAATGAGCTTGGCCTGCCAGTATCTGTGTAGCTTGCTCCCTCGCATTTTTCAGGATCTTGCCCTCTCATCTCCCTTCCCACAAAATTGCCCTGACCACTTTCTTTAAAATTGCAAATCATTGCTCCTCTAATGTTCTTCATTTATTTATCCTGTTTAATTCTTTACTACCTATTGCAATTCAGTAAAATCTAAGCATCTATAAAATTAAGAGTTTTTGTCTCTTATATTAATTGCCGTAACCATAGTACCTAGAGCAGTCAGCGCCTGCTGAGTCACAGTGCTTAGTATATATTTTTTATTATAAATGAAGAAAAATTTCACCTTCTTGACCAATTTAGTGAAGCAAAGGCTTGTTTAAACTTGGCTTTGCTGGAACTAAATCGTGCTCCTTTGGAGCTATGCTTTATGCCATAACTTCTATGAACATATAGCCTTTCATTCTGAAAATGCTCATGAGTCCAGTAAGTTCCACAAGGTATATGCTATAGCCATGTGCCAATTTTTTAAAGAAATGGCAAGTTTGGGGAAGCATCATCCCTCAAATGCTTTCAAATATGTGAGGTAGGGAATGGGAGTCTGTTATCTGCACTGGTGCAGATCTTTATTTTACAGCCACTAATTCCTCACAGGAGTAATAAAGTATAACAGCGAGTGAAGAAGGATCTCCAGACTCATTTTTGCACGATTTTTTGCCAAGAAAAACATTTATCAGGGCAGTGCATGCACCACACGGGGTGAGAGGCCTTGGCAATGCGTGAATTTGTTGCCACCACCAAATTAACTGTCCTTAATTCTGTTGTCTTTCCAATTTTACATCCTTGATTACACATTCATAAAACTGTCTTTCTCTTTGAGCATAAATGAAACTGTTTAGAAAATATAACTGTACGTGGTTATCAAGCACCTAATTTGTTTTACTTGCCAGTTACTAATTACATATGAAATAAATTGCAAAGCATATATTCCATGTTAACTACTTCAAGAAAAACTTTGGTAAGTTCTAATCAATATTCACATTTCAGAAATAATAAGCCTGCTGTCAAATATTCCTGATATACTCCATTTTGCAGCCCAAACAACCAGGAATATACAATTAATGGATTTAATTGCTTTTTATATGCTTCCATAAAATGCAGCACAGCAAAGACATGTCCTATGACTATTGTCTCTGACGTATTTTCAAGCCAGAGGCAGGTGTTTTAACCTAACTTGTTTGGGTTCCACAGATTTTCTTACATTTCAGTAAGTTGGTATTCTTGCTCATCATTTGATGACAAGATGTATTTGTTTTCCTGGGGCTATCATAACTCTTTTCACAAAACTCGGTGGCTTAAGATAGCAGAAATCTATTCTTTCATCATTCTGGATAACAAAAGTCTAAAGTCAAACTGACTATGGTACTTCACTTCCTCAAAACACTGTGGAAAAGAATCTTTTCTTGCCTTTTTCAATTTTGGGTGGCTTCCTGGCATTCTTTGAAATTCCTTGACTGCTGGTCAATTCATTCTAATTGTTGCCTCTTTCTTCATACTCCCTCTCTCTCTCTTCTCTCTCATTTCATCTCAAAACTTCCTTTGCCTCTCTCTTATAAAGATACATGCTATTGCATACATACATGCCAGATAAACTTGTTAATGCCGTGCTCAGGCCAGCACACCCTGTTAGAGAGAGGAATGAAGATGCGAGAGACAGAGAATATCTTTGTTGGAGGGCCAAGGGTCTTCACTGGATTGGAACGAATCTCTGAACTGACTCAGACCCCACGGTTTATTGAAGAACAACAAAGGCATAGAGTTTTGCTGAGTACAGATGTTTGTTTTAAGGTAGCAAGGTAGGCAAACAAGGCATGATGAGAGTTTGCCTGAATAATTAACTTTTGTGTGATTGTCGCCTTGGGGGCTTCCTTGTTTTCCCCATAAGATCCATCTCTGCCCATGCTGACAGAACATACTGTATTCGTTCTGTCTCGTGTTCTGAGGCAACCTGAACAGACATCAACGCGTTAAGTGTTGCAAGGAACTCCACACCTCAAGATCTTTATTTCAATTACATCTTTTGCATATGAGATTATATTCATTATTTTGGCATATAAGTTAATATTTACAGGTTTTAGGAGTTAAGAAATTAACATATTTTTAGAGGATAGTTTTTTTCAGCCTACCATACTAAGACAGTGCCTGAAGCATAATAGAGATTTGATGCATATGTTGGTTCACATGATTTAAACAAGTCTTCTCTGTCACTGTCTGTCTCTTCCTCTGTGTCTCTGTTTCTGTCTCTCTTGATTTCACTCTTGCATCTTATTTTTACTTGAAATGATATGAAGCAACAACATAACAGCAATACAGAAAAATACATGAAATATAGATTAGGGCTTGATTTTAATATAATTCATTCAACATTTCATTCAGTGAAGAAGACATGGTACATGTGTTTGTGTTTCTGATTTGGCTTACTTTAGCATATTTATTCTTTAAAGGCAGTTGAATAAAATTTGATAGACTTAATTTGTTAACTAGGAAACAGGCATTCTCAATACTACTACATATGTGAAAGTGGGAGAAATATCTGTAACATGATACTTACAATATGTTTGTTAGTAGTGCAGAATTCAACACTTCTAACCACGGAGAACACAATTTGGATCATTTTTCCTGAATATTTTGCATGAAAGTACTTTTAATAGCTAAACTTAATCAAGTTTTAAAAATTTGAAATATATACGATTTTGTGACTTATTGCAATTAATGGTACTTGAAAATGCTTTTTAAAATGTACTTAATGAAATCTAAATGCCACAGAAATTTGATATCTGCTATTACATGTTTTAAAAATACACAACTTTTCTTTCAATTTAGTTAATAGAGAACTTTTCTTGAACTCATATTTCCATTCAGCTCCTCTAAAGCTTTTTATGGTAATTAAATATGCATGAAAATCTTTTATCAGTAACCTCATCACTCTAATGAAAATGTAACCATAGGATTCAGTTTAACTTATTTTAGAGCAAATTGTCATTATAATTATTCCTTCTCCCCTCATAACTCCTGGCAACCACTGATCCTTTGTACTGTTTTCATAAGCATACCTTTTCCTGAATCTTACATAGTTAGAATCAAATGTGGACTTTTCTCATTGACTCTCTTCACTTAGTAATGTGAACATAAGATTTTTCATGTCTTTTTTATGGCTCAATAAATCATTTCTTTTATTGCTGAATGATATTTTGTTGTCTGGATGTACTACTTTCACTTATCCATTCACCTACCGAAGGAAGTCTTTCAAGGTTTGGCAGTTATGAATAAAGCGTCTATAGATATCTTTGTGCAGTTTTTCATGTAGAAATACTTTCAATTCCTTTGGGTAAATACCAAAGAGTGTGGTTGTTACAATGTAGGATAAGAATTTGTTTAATTTTGTAAACTAAACCATCTTTCAAAGTGTCTGTAACATTTTGTATTCTTACAGTCAAAAAATATTTTGTTCCTTAATGGTATACAAACGTTTGATGTCATCAGTGTTCTGGATTTTGGGCATCTAATAGATGTAGTGGTATTATGTTTTAATTTGTATTTCCCTGATTATAGATCATATAGTGCACCTTCTTCTAATATGCTTGTTTCCTATCTGCATATCTTCTTTGGAGAAGCATGGGTTTAGATGTTTGAAATGTTGCTTAATTGACCTTCCTTCTTATTGTTGAACTGTCAGTGTTCTTTCTACATTCTAAATAACAGTCCTTTATCATAGATCTTATTTTGCAGATATTTTCTCCTACTGTTTTTCTTTTGATTCTCTTGACAATGTCTTTTAAAGAGCGAATATTTTGAAACCCAGCTTATCAATTCTTTCTTTCACGGATAATCACTTAGTGTCTAAGAATCATTCCCCAAACCAAGGTCATTTAGATTTTCTTCTATGTTATCTTACAGAAATTTTATAGTTTTGCATTTTATATTAGGTATTCAATCTAATTTTACTTAATTTTAGTAAGGTATATAAAGTCTGTATTTAGATCTCTCCTCCTTCCCCGAACATCCACTCGTCCCAGCAGAATTTGTCGAAAAGACTGAGAGGACTATCTTAAGTATATTGCATTACATTCTTCCCTTCGTCAAAGACTGACTATTTTTGTGAGTCTATTTCTAGGTTCTTTAGTCCTAGCCATTGATATATGTGTATATTCTTTCACCGATACCATAGTGCCTTGATTAGAGCCCAGTACGTTTTGGTAAGTCATAAAGTACTTTATGATGTCACTAGTGTCTATCCTTCAGCTTTATTCTTCTCCTTCAGTATTGTGTTCACCATTCTGGGTACTTTGCCTTTCCATATAAACTTTAGATTTGCTCTGTTGATCTCCACAATATAACATTAAAAGATTTTCAATGAGGTTGCATTGAATATGTAGTTCTTAGGAAGAACTGACATCTTCATACTGTTGAGTCTGCCTATTCATGGACAAGGGATATCTGTCCATTTATTTAGTTCTCCTTTTATTTCTTTCTTCAAAGTTTCATGGTCTTCTTCAACAGACTTTTTGGTATTTCATTTGACTTATACCTAAGCATTTCATTTTGGGGAATTGCTACAGTTTGTAAATTGAATGTCTCCCAAAAGGCTACTGTGTTAAAGGCTTAGTGTCCAGGGTGGCACTATTGGGAGATGGTAGAACCTTTAATAGATGAAAAGTGTTGTAAGGTCTTTAGGTCAGTGGGAGCATAACCGTGGATTGTGGGACCCTGTCCTCTTCCTCTCTCTTTTGCTTCCTTGCCATGAAGTAAGCAGTTTTGCTATATCAACATTCTGCTTTATACACTGCTGACTCACAGGCCCAAAGCAAAGGGGATCAACTGGTCTTGAAATGAAACTTTTAAAGCTCTGAGCCAAAATAAACCTTACCTGTTTATGTTATCTTAGATTCTTTGTTGTAATGATGAAAAGTTGACTTGCACAGAAAAACTGATATAAAAAATATTGCATTTTAAAGTTCAAATTCAATTATTCATTGCCGGTATACAGGATAGAAGCTGACTTTCTTGTATTAACCTTGTATCCTGAAACCTTGTTATAATTATTTATTATTTTTACATTTTATACTCTTTTGTATTATCTATGTAGGCAAGCATGTAATTTACAAAGACAGCTTTATTTCTACCTTACCAATCTGTATATATTTTATTTATTTTTCTGGTGATCTTAGATCAACTAGTTCATCCAACACAATGTTGGAAGGAATGGTGAAAGATAATGTCTTTGTCTAGTTCCTGGTTTTAGTAAGAATATTAGAGTCTTGACACTAAGTATGGTGTTAGATGTAGGCATTTTGTAGATATTCTTTATCAAATTTAGGATGTTTTCCTCTATTCCTAGTTACTGAATTTTTTTTGAACACAAATGTTGGATTCTGCTGAATGTATTTACTGCATTTACTGTTATGATCATATGATTTTTCTTCTTTGCCTAGTGATGTGACATATTACATTAATTGATGTTTTGAAATGATGAAACAACTTTGGATGCTAGATATAATTGGTACTTAGCCATGAAGCATATATAGACATTGTTCAAATTAATTTGCTAATGTTTTGTTGAAAATTTTTGTATGCATATTCATGAGAAATGTTGATATAGTTTTCTTATGATGCTTTTTTTTCAAGATGTGCATGATGGTACTGCAAAGAATGAATTAAGAAGTAATACAGATTATACAAAGTTGATATCATTTGGTGAAATGTATCCAATAAATTTAAGAAATTTGGACCTGTTTCTTTCACTTTTGGAGAGTTATTAGTCATTGATTCATTTTCTTTAATAAATATATGCAGCTTCTGATGGTCTATTTTTTCTTGTGTGAGACTGGAAGATTGTCTTTCAAAGCAATTGGTTCACATCAAATACATAATCAAATTTATAAGCATAAAGTTGTTAAATGTAGTCCATAATTGTCTTTCTAATGTCTGTGGGATCCATAGAAATATTCTTTCTTCAATTTCTGAAATTTGTCCCCTTTTTTCTGAGTTATCATGGCTAGAGTCTTTTTGAGCTTTGTCAAGCTTTTCAAAGAACAAGCTTCTGACTTTACTTATTTTCTTTATTGACACTCTGTTTAAACTTTCATTGATTTCTGATTTTAATGCTTTCTTTTTTCTGCTTAATTTAGAGTCATGTTTTCTTCATTGTTTAATTTTAAGGTAGAAGCTCGAACAACCCAAGATCTTTTTAAAATATATACAGTGGTGTAAATTTCCCACTAAGCACTAATTCTGGTAATTCTGTTGTATTGCACAATTTGTTTTTGTTTTTGTTTTTGTTTATGTTTTTGGGTACCAGGAATCAAACTCAGGGCCTTGCGCTTGCCAGACAGGTGCTATGCTGCTGAGCTACATCCTTGGCCTTCTATTCCACAAATTTTGATAAGCATTAATTTCCATATACTTGGAAACATTTTTTTAACTTCATGTGAAATTTCTTCTTTGATCCATATGTCATTCAGAAGTGTGTTCTGTAATTTCTAATTATTTGAGTGTTTACAGCTATCATTATTTATTGTTATTTATTTTAATGCTACTGTGGTCTGAAAGCAGACATTGGATAGTTTCTATCCTTTTAAGTTTTCTAAGGTCTCTTATGGCCCAGAGGATAGTCTATATTGGTAAATATTTCAGGTGAGTTTAAGAATATGTATCCTATTGTGAGATAAGATAGGATACAGATGTTAGGTATATCCATTTTTTGGTGGTGATTTTGCAGAATGTAGCTGTTGTTGTAGCTTGTATCTAGACATCTCCACAAAGTCTCATACACTGGTAGATGGGGAGTGACTGTATTAGAGTGCAGTATCTGCTTTACCATGGAATGTTTCTCCTCTGCGATGCTCCTCTACCATGCCACTCTGCCTTGGAGCGAGCTGATTATAGACTAAAATCTCAAAAACTGTTAGCTAAAATAAATCTTTCCTCCTTTAATTTTTGGGTGTAGAATATTTTGTCTCGGCAGCAAAAAAAAGTATCTAAAACAATTTTCCTTACTGATTTTCTGCCTATTGCATTTGCCTATGCCTTAAGTGATGTTGTAGCCTCTAGTAGTAGATTTATCATTTTTCTTGAAGTTCTGTAAAAATTTATACCATGTATTTTGATACTGTTGGTATGTGTATTCATGTCAAGAATTGCTAGATCTTCATGAACAGTCAAACCCACCGTCATTACATAATGTTTTTTAATTTCTGACACCTTCCTTGGCTTTAAAGTCTGCTCTGTCTGAAATGAAAAATCATTCTTCTGCTTTCTTTTGATTTCTTTTAACATGACATATCTTTTTCCATCCATTTACTTCTAATCAGTTTGTGTTTTTAAATTTAACATGTATTTGTCAACACTACTCTACAAGACAATAGTCGTGAACCATTATATTAATCTTATTCAATGGAACTGTTAGGCCTTTGATGTTCAACATGATTATTGATACAGTTGGAATAATGTGCACCATATTTGTTACTGTTCTCTATGAGTTTATTTTTACTTTCCTTTACTTCTCTGGGGTTCTCTTTTTCTTTATGCAGGTATAATTCTGACCTATATAATTTTCCTTCTTTCTAAAGAACTTCTTGAGTCAGTGCCATTTGTGGAAGAGAGGTAGAAAGAACAAGGTCACACCAGCAAGCAAGCCCAGTCTGGGAACCAGTACCATGCATGGGTTGCCACCAGACTGGAACATTCAGACCCCAGCCTTTTCCAGAGCGTAGGCTGGCAAACAAGAATTACCAATTCCCTCCCCCATAAGCAAACAGCTTATCTGGAGAAACACAGGCTGTGATGATAGCTATAGTGCTGAAATGCAATTAGTAGCCTGTGGTGCTTTTTTGTTTCACTAACATTGCTGGTCTAGGGCCAGTGGTCTGATCATAGATTCAGAGGATAGTGGTACACAGTGTGACATCTAGGGGGGATCTCCTTCTGAGGGTTGCAGTCATTGCTGATTCCCTACGGTCTTGTTTTGGAAGTCCTATATCATTTCTATTGTTTTGTTGGGTTAGGTTTTATTCTCCCTTGGTTTATTTGATTATGTCAATTCTGATGGCAGGAGAAGCCATTTCAAAGATAGCAAGATATATGATTGTAGCCATTTTGGATTTGCTGTTGGCTTGTTTTGAAGCCCTTTATTGCATTCATTGTTTTACTTTTATTGTTTCTAATCTATTCTGTTCTGTTTGATTTTTACTGTGTCCAAAGTTATCTGCAGCTATTTTGAAGACATCAAAAGGCATTATAGTAAATATTGTTGATTTCATGTTTTGTTTATTTATTTATTTATTTATTTTTATTTAAGAGAAAATGGACACAGAAAAGAAAAACAAAAAGCAAAAGAGACAAACAAACAACAACAACAAATCCAATACAATAACATTATAGGTTTACAAAGTGAGATGATTGAAATTTGACAGTAAGTGTAACATTGCATATCATTACTTTCAAAGGGGTTGTTTAGATTAACAGATAAAGACATGTAAAATTGATCTAATCATATGAGTATTAACTGCTCTTTTTCAATAACTAATGCATTTGGTAGTATAGTCATTTTAACTATCTTATGTATATAAAAATTTATGTCTTTTTTATTTTCCCTTCCTTCTTTCCTCCTTTCCCCTTATAATACCTCTTGTTATCTTCAAAATAACTGCCCATACCATCAGGCACAATATAATCAAATAAAATAGTACAGGATAAAACCAATGAAAAACAAAACAATGGAAGCAATACATAGTAAAACAACACTGATTACTATAATGCCTCATGTTATCTTCTAAGCAGTTGCTTATATCATCAGTCATAATACAATCAAACAAACCAAAATAGGATAAAATCACTCAAAACAAAACAATGAAAGCAATGCAGAGTTTCAGAACAAAGTGATCAGATATCAATAATGGCTACCATAATGTGTTTTGTTATCTTTGAAATAGCTGTCTATGCCATCAAATATAATAAAATTAGGCAAACTGAAATAAAATAAGACCAAACTAAACAGCTCAATGAAAACAATACAGGACTCAAATCCCAATGATAGATTAGCAATGGCCATTGCCTTCCCTTTTTAGACACTTCCTCCCCTTTCATTTTTACAAAATGTATTGTGTAATTTGAATCCTACTAACTCCTTTAGTTTTTTTTTTGTACTAGGGAGATAACATGATGCTCACCCATGTGGCTCTGGGCCATTTCATCCATGACCATGATCTTAAGTTGTATCCATTTACCTACAAGAGGCTTGAGGTTATTTTTCTTTACAGCTGAGTAGCTTTCCATTGGATAAAAATGCCATCTCTTTCTTGTCCACTATGTAGCTAATGGGCAAGCTACACCGACTTCTTTCTGGTTCCCTGTCACATACAGCATTGTTCTCTTCCCTTTGACTTTCAGTCTGGGAACCCCCTTTCGAGTTTAATGTGTTACTTGTATAAAGCATATTGGTGGATCCTGTATCCTGATCCATTCTGCTGTGTTTCTTTCCATTGGTGGATTGAAGGCATCTACGTTAATGGTTAAGGCCAACATGCACTGCCTCATCTCCACCGTGCTATTTTCCTGCAGCTGGCTGCCCATTTTTTCTCTCTATTCAATTGTCTATCCCACTCGGCGATATCCCTCTGCTACTGTTTCTGGAGCTGTGGTCTTTTTTATCTCTCTCTTAAATGTCCTTCACTATTCTTTGTAGGGTTGGCTTGGTGGTCACAAATTCCCTCAGTTGTTATTTGTTGTGGAAGTATCTTATTTCTCCATTAATTTTGAAAGATAGTTTTGCAGGGTACATCAATCTGTGTTGGAAGTTATTTTCTTTCAGGGCTTGAAATACTTCACTCCAAGCTCTTCTTGACCTGATGGTTTGTGTTGAGAAGTCTGTTGTGATTCTGATGGGTTTTCCTTTGTAGGTGATCTGTTTCTTTTCTCTAACAGCTTTTGATATTCTGTTCTTGTGTTGAATTTCTGGGATCTTGATTATTATATGTCTGTGTGTAGATTTATTTTGGTTATGGGTAGCTGGAGTTCTATATGCTTCACTTATCTGAAAGTCACTTCCTTTTCCCATGCTTGGGAAGTTTCCTAAAATTATTTTTGTAAATAGGCTTTTAATTTCATTTGTACTGACCCCTGCTTTTTCACTCACACCTTTTATTCTTAAGTTATGTTTCTTTGGGTTGTCTTGCAAACATTGTATTGTTACTTCCAGGTTCCTTGTTATTTTTAAGAGATCTTTCCTTTCATAATCACAAGCTGTAAACCTGTTTCAAGGTTTGAAAGTCTATCTTTAGTTTCTTTCAAGTAGTTTTGCCAGCTTTCGTTGGAGTTTTTGATTTCCTGATTATCTCTTTGAATCTGTTTCATGTATTCTAAATCTTTTTTGTATTGTTCATTCCAGGTTTCCTTCATTTTCTTATGCTTCATTTTGCATCTATGTCTCCTTTAGAGTTGCCTAGCAGTTCTTTTATTATATTTTTCATTTCTTCTTTTAGTTCAGTTAGTATTTATGTTCTAATTTCTTTTATAGCCTCTTGAAGTTGTTTCTTTACTTCAGTTGCCATCACCTCAGAAACTTCAGTTGTGGGACTCCCAATCTCTTCTGTGTTTGCATCTCCTGGACTTGCTTTGTTTGGATTGGAGGCCAGAGACTGCCTTTTGCATCTTTGTCTTAACATATTCCTGGGTTCTTCTGGGCAAATGGGTACTGGGGATCCAAGCACTCCTTACATTGGCTGCAATTTCTCTGAAGTGAGACTGGTTCTTCTAGCCAGTGCTGATTATGGATATCTGATGGTTGCCACTGGGGGCACTGTTGCAGTGTTATCCGCTGCCTTTCCCCAACCCACCTTGGCTTCCCAATGGCTGGTGCAGTGCGCACAGGGGTGGGGCCACTGCCCACAAACCTGGGCAGATGGGCTGGTCACCTGTGGACTCTCCACCACCACCCCTGGAGCGTGTGCAGAGCCTCCATCTCCAGACCTAGCCAGTCACCCACAGGGACCCTCCGAGGTGTCCCCCAGTATATGCACGGTGGCAAAGCTCAGCCTGAGCAATCTCCATGTGTCTGCGCCAAGCTAGGAGTCCCCAGACCAACTCCAAGATGCCTCCCAGCCAATCTCCTTCTCTTGCGGGAGGGTGAAGACCTCTGCACACTCACCATCAGCCAGTTCAGTCCTCCAGGTCTGCTCCCCCTGTCCACTGCCACTCTCCTCCAATGCTACCTCTCTCGGCAGAGGCCTCCACTGTTACTGCTGCTGCTGCACCTTGATTGTGTGTCCCCAGGTTCCAGCAGGTCCTCTCACACAGTGGATCCAGTTCCGGGCAGAGGTGCCACCAGCTACCACCTTCTTTGTTTAAGTGTTTCTTTTTACTCTTTCTGTGGGCTTCAGTTCTCATTTTAGATTCTTCCCGGGTCCAGAGGACCCACTTCCTTCCTTCTTGTCTTCCCCATGTTGCTATATTTTGGCATCTGGATGGTATCTCCCAGGGAGGCTGTTTACTCTGCCCCTTACTGTTTTGCCATCTTGTTCTCTTCCTTGCCTCAATGACTCTTCAAGGACATCTGCAAGCTTGCTAAGGATCTCTTCAGGAAGGCTCTGGAATGTTGGAACACTGTGTGTGAATGTCTCTGGTACACTGGAGAAACAACCACTTTCTTTAGTACTCTGCTGTCACCAGATTACTTTCAACTCTATCTCTCTTTCAAGCCCCCACCCCACCCCCTTCATAATGTTTTGAAGTCCTGTATCACACTGGTTTGTTTTGAATGGTTTTGTTCTGTTTTATGTTCTTTAAAGTAAAAAAGAAAAAAGAACTTCTTTAAACATTTCCTGCAAAGCATGTCCATTGACAAAAGGAAAACTTTGTTTTGCTTATTTTGGGAGATCTTTATTTACCCTTCATTTTCAAAAGATAATTTACATTGTTCAGAATTCTTGGTTAGTATCTCCTCACCAGGATGTTAAATATTCTACTCTTCTCAATCACTTATTTTCTGATAAGTAGATGGACCTATTAGTTGCCTCTGCCCTTCTAAAGGTAAATTTTCCTTTTCTTCCTTTAGTATTTTTTAAACTTTTGTTTTCTGTAGTTTGAAAATAGTATGCCAAGGTGTAATTTTGGGTATATTTATTCTGCTTGATGTTCTCTGAGCTTCGTGGATCTGTAGTTTTGTGACTGACATTATTTTGGGGAAATTTATATTCATTGTTGTTTCAAATACTTTTTCTATTCTTCCCTGTGTTTCTTCTCCATCTTATATTCACATTGTGCATAGTGTTATACCTTTTTGATTTGTTCCACCATTTCCAAAGTCATTCCTTTTCATAATAGATATGGTTTAACTCTTTATACCAATGGATCAAAATATGTATGTTGATTAGTGCTATTTGATTTGCCTGTAGTCAAATGATTAAAATATTCCAATGAATTTTCCATTTTTTATCTTATTTCATGAATTTTTGCTGAGTTTTTTGTATTACAAACTGAAGAAATTAAATTTTCTGATAATCATTCATGCAAAACTAATCCTAGTTTATTAACAGTCACTTTCTCTGTATTTTTTAGCATTGGAGTTTTCTATTAAGATTTCCTCAAGCTCAGAGATTCTTTCACTAACTGTGTCCATTATATTAATATTCTTATTAAAGACAATCTTCGTGATATAGTATTTTTTGTTCCTAGCCTTTCTTTTTTTCTTATGATATTTCCTCTTTCTGTATAAATGGATAATCTGTTCTTGCATACTGACTACTTCATCCACTTGAGACTTATCATATTAATAAAGTAACATTAAATTTTCAGGCTGAAATTCAGCATCCCTGTTACATCTGAGTCTGATTCTGATGCTTGAGCCCTTCCTTCAAACTATGTCTTTACCATTTTCTATGAACTGTCATTTTTTTGATAGCTAGATGTGGTGTCCTGGATATAAGGAACTCTTGTAAATATGCTTTTAATAAAGTGGTATTGTACGTGGAGATGAGAAAAATTCTGTAGGCCAATAAATAGGTCTCATTCTTTTAGTAAGCCAGTTTCTCAGACTGTGAATCTTTCATGAACATCTAGTCTCTTCCTCTTAATTAGAGCACGATGGCTACAGTGGACTGGAGTTACGTATTTCCCTTCCTCCAAGTCTGAAACTATTCCTTAGGTTGAGTTCAGGTTAATTGATTCCTCCTGCGGGAAGAACTTGTTTAAAATGCTTTGTATGTTTCAGAAGGCTTTCCTTTCCCCATATTTGATGGTTATATGAGAACCTGGGAGAGTTCTTGGAGATAAAAGACAAATATATGGCTCTGCCCATAAATCTTCCTGGAGTTTTTAACTCTCAAATTTACCTACATGGAGCCTCCAGCAAGTCATTGATTATAGTTTAAGTTTTCCTACCCTAATCCTGGTTCTCATGTAGGTTTCTGTGCTTGGGATTCTGCTTCAGTAATTTGTGATTATCTGTATTTGTCTCTCCAATTTTGGTGGCAATAGATTGTACTGACATCTTCTCTTATGGTTCTAAGAGTTGTTAACTTTTCAGCTTCATAATTGTTGCATAGGGCTCAGACTTTTCAGCCTCTTAGATGCTGAACTAGATATTACAGAAGCTTGCCTTTTTTGATGCTGTATTAGATAGATAATTCCAGGGAAAATAATTCCAGGATTTATGTATCCCAATAATAAAAATTGTTGATATTTTAGCAACTATATTTATAACTATGGTATTTTAAGGGGGGTTGTTTAGTCATCCTGTTGTTTTTGCTTGTGTTTTTCTTTCTTTTTGGAAATTCAAAAGATAAAGGGTTTTTTTTTTTTTTTGATATGAAGAATCAAACTCAGAACCTCATGCTTACCAGGCAGACACTGTGCTACTGAGCTAAATCACTTGCAATAATTTTATTTTTACCACATTTTGTATCTCAGTGATTACTGCATATGGTGCATAATAGTTACATTCATTTTGAGGAATTGGAAAATACATAAATTACATCTTGCTTATTTATTTTCATTCCTATGCCTACCCTTCCCCTTTTCCCTGATGCCTTTCTCCACCTCCAAAAAGTCTGTGTCCCTGTTTCCTATCATCTCTCCTTCTTGTTGCTTTTTAGTTATATTTTGAGGGCTTTTTCTTTTTTTATATCTTGGGCCTTTAATATATTTTTGGCATCTTTCTTGGAAGATAATATTTGAGGATTTTTAATCACCATTTTTTTACCATAAATCACTACTTCAGGAATACAGCAGAAGAAAACTACTGTGCAATAGTGAGCTATCATATTCAGGGCAAAGCAAACCAAATAATGACTTTCAAATGGATCTGAACTCTAAATTTCCTTTTCCCCTTTGACCTATTGAATATTACTATTATTGTTATTAATTTCTTTGTCTTTAGTTGTATTAGTTCATATTTGCAGTACATAATTCTTACATTTCTTTTGCAGAGTTGCTACATGTAAATAACACACCCTAACTTCCCTTTTTTATCCTCTTTCCCTTCTTCTCTTCCCCTCCCTCCATCTCTTGTTCCCCTTCCCATTTGAAAAAGATCTATCTCCCTACTACTTATACTCTGTCTTTTGGCTTTCTCTTTGTTTATACTCTGTGTTCTGATGTATGAGAAACCTTGGAATATTTAAGCTTCTGTGTCAGTTTCTCATATAAGGAAACCATGCTATATTGAACTTTCTGTGCTTGACTTACTTCACTTAACAGCCTTTCTTGAGAAGCTATGTTTTAATTATTTAGACCAGTGAATTGAAATACATGTTTCAATTACTGTTACTGTACTTCATTTCTCTGTGGTCCCATTAAAAATATTCAAGTGAAATATCATTTCTTATTGTATTCCATGAGTATTTACTAAATTTCTTATAGTCTGAACTGAAAATTCAGATTTTCTGAAAATCTTAAAGCACGCGAACCTAGAATAATTTCTTAAAGAGCCAAATTGTGCATACAGGATGTCTTGGACAGCATTTGAATTTATTTAGTATTTTCATTGAAGAATTGCTACATTCTACATGCCACTCTTTTTGGGATATGGAACTGCTTGATTATCTTTATTTCTAGATATCAGCAATAGTCTATCAACTTGAGTTTCAGTATCACTTTGATCATGATGAAAGCTTAGGGATTAAATTACTCAATAGAGTCCTCCCTGATTTAGCCCTTCATGAAATTGTACTATAAAACTTGACAAAATACCCTTACAAAGGGATATTTTCCTTAATTCTCTTTATTAGTTTATCAGAAAACCTTATAAAATTCCATTTTTTCATAGACAACCAGGTGATTTGATGGAGAAAGAAAGAAGCCATAATTAATGCAATATTAAATTATGGTATAACTTGTGTGTATGAGAAACAGTTCATTTTTTATTAACCAACCATAGTTGTACATAGTTAGAGTGCACAAATCGATTTGTTTTTATATACATTGTAGAATGTTTCAATCAAACTAATATATGTATTTTTGAAATTATATTCTTATTGTTAAAATAACATCAGGATAAGGTGATCTGTAAAGGATTGCATTTCCTTATCTTCTGGCAATTTGGGGTATAAAATTATTTACTAACTCTTCTTTTAAAAGTAGATAGCAAAGAAAATTATCACCTTAAACAATATTTACAAATTCCTTTAATAGTGCCTCTGTATTAATGAGATCTTTTGCTTATTGTTTGCTTTGCATATGCTATATTTAAAGTAAATTTATCTCAATCATTATTTCATTTGAGTGAAGCAAACAATTAAGGTCTTATATGAAGCATATTTTTTAAAGAACCGATTATAGACTTTGACATTGCAAGGACAGGATTAGAAACTATGACTTTAGTATTTGTAAATTTAGTGATCTCTCTGAAAATTTTATTGATGTCTCATGTGATATGCTGGCCCTTTAATATAAAAGAGTTACACTAAGTGACTTACATTTTTCAAAAGGTTTTTGTTCTATTTTTTCCAGTTTATATGCAAATAATGCTATTTACATTATGAAAGAAGATAACTGTCCCAGGATAAAATTAAATTTTATTCAATGTGCTTGTGATCCATTAGTTTGTTCTAATAGCTATTTGTGAAAAAAAATACTAATGGAGCAGAGACTTACGTACAAGCTTCAGGCCAGCTTCAAAAGCATAATACTCATCTAGATAACTGAGCTATTCACAAAATGACTTTAGTTATATTATTAATATTCAGCTTTACAGAAAGAGTGCCAGAAGTGAAAATGACTTAATGTTCTTTCTTGTCATTTTCCTTAGGTGTCATCTAAATTAAGACCTAGCTTGTAGTTATATCAATACTAAAGATCACATATGGGTGGAATTATTTGTTTATGTTTGTTGCATGCAAAATGGAAATAACATTTTTTCACTTGCAAATGTAATATATTTTCAGTGTTAATCAAAGAAACTACATCAACATAAATACCTGTCAGGAATAGATTAGTGTAATATATAAATATCAATCTTTCTACAATCAAAATATAATTGGTAGTATATTTTGATCTACATCCTTCCAGACAACTTCGCTTTTTACTTTGGTGATTTTCACCCATTTAAAAAACAGTCATTGATAACCTAATATAATGTAAGGTAATAACATCATTTGCTACTTTTTTCACATTTCAGGTACATAAATTGTTTTGATCATACAATTCAATTCTTGTTACATCATCGACATGATTCTGAGTTATGCTGCTATTTCCTTTTATATTTATTTTTTAAATGTTCCTCTTTGTTTTCCGTATACTGTGCACCTTTCCGTCACTTCCTAACCCTAAACCAAACCTACTGTAATATATTTAAGTGAATCAGGTCTATTTTTCAAGCAATTATTTGGACATATGTTTATCTTTAAAATTATAGAGTATTGTTTATGTGTTTTTAATTTATGAAAATCTTATTGCTTTTTGAATAAAAACATTCAACTTTTAACTACTAAATATCATTTCATTTTAATCCCATCATATTTTTCAATGCCATTTCCCTAATGATGAGCATTTTAAATTCTTTCCAAGATTTTGCTTCCAAAGAACACTATAATGAATCTTGCTTACATGTCCATCCATGTCACTACATTCTCAAGTTTCTTGGGGGGATCTCTGCCTTATAATATGCATAGTTAATACCACTACAGAATTCCAAATTGCATTTATAATATAGGCAAACATAACAGTACATGAACTGCCCTATATTTCCACGAACTCAACATGTGACATTCTGAATTTCCAGTCTGAGGGCTATAACGTGGTATCATATAGTAAAATGCATCTCTGAGTGTTAAATGGTTAAGAATTTATAGTGTATTTATTATTTATTTTCTTATTTGGAAAATCATCTATTTATACTCCTTGGCCATTTTTTCAATGAGATTTCTATCTTTGTTTTACTGTTTTGTAGAAATTCCTTGTGTATTCTAGCCATAGTCCCTTTCTTAATTTTGGTGGCTATATGTGCCTTCCATTCTGTTCACTGCCTACTAACTTTCGTGTGTGAAAGTTTGCTTTATTTGAACTAAATTCTTTTCAGAAGCAAGGAAAGTACATGTAGCCACACTCCTCAATTTTCTTTCATTGTTTATGTTTATTTCATATTGTTTAAAAAGTCTTTCCACAATATGAAAGTCACAGATACACCTTTCTATAATTTTTCATCACTAGATTTACAATTTTATCTTTTTCTTGACATTTAGAGTCTATAAAAATGCTTTGCAAATTGCGGAGACCAACCTCTAATCCTTTCTACATAAGAAAGAGGTTTAACAAACCATTTACTAAATAATTCAGTTGACTCAGTGATTTATTATGCCACTTCTGTTCCGTTTGGGCTTGCAATTTCATGAGAAAAACAACAGAACATTGTTTGTATTACTTTGACTTTATGTTAAATTCTTAATATCTATCAGGGTGAACATGCCGCTCCACTTGGAGACATTGATTTTGTAAGCTTTCTTGTAGAATTTTCTCATCTCATAAAAATTTTAGATCAGAAGATCAGCTTTCTAACAAGATATTACTGTGATTTTATTGGAATTCAACTAAGTTTATGTGTCAATATGTAGAGAATCAACAATTTCATATTTTAATGTCATCGCAATTATGAGTATGGTGAGTCTTAGCTTTCAAAACTTTTTAAAGTAAATATATCTAATTATTAGTATTTTTAAAAGATTATTCTGTTCGTTGTGGCAGGAATCACTTTGAGAAGAAATACTAGGTCTCGGAGAACTCTGAGGAAGTTACTGTGGTAGTCTTATAAAACAATGATGAGTAGTGCCTTAGATTCAAGTTGTGACAGTGGGGATGGAGTAAAAAGGACAAATGAGTTATTTTGTTATTAAATATCTAACTGTATATCTTTTCAGAAATCAGTGTGGGTGAATGAATTGTGATAATAAAGAATTTTACAAGTGTGTGCTTTGGACAACTTGGCAAACGGTGGTGCTATTACTGAGTTGGAGCAATTTTGCAGTGGTCAGGGCTTACAGTGAAAAAGAGTCAAAAGTATCATTTTGGAAGAGTCGTAAAGTAAGAAGTCACAACTTTCTGGAGGTAGACAAATGGAATGAATTTGAGAGTACAGATTCATAAACCCTTGGAAATTTATCAAACTTAAAACTATACAGTAATTGTGTTGCTATAGTAACTGCTTTTTAAATAGTATTTCTTACATCTGACCTTCAGCTTCTGCATCTGAACTTCTGGAAATTTTATGAATATTGAATTAGAAATTTCTGTTGAAAACTCAGATATGCCACTTCCTAATTTTTTGAACTCGGGAAAACTTACTTAAACTTTTTGAGTATTTTACCTCTAAAAAACCAGTACAGCAATATTTAATTTGTAGAATACTTGCAAGAAATTGTTCATAGCAGTGTTTGGTACTGAACATATATATGTCCTGTCTCCTTTTGGGGGATGTACTGGGACTCAAACTCAGGACCTCACACCTGCCAAGCGGATGCTGCACCACTGAGCTAAATCTTTGGTCCCTTGATCATATGTTCTCAATCTATCTCTTCTCTTATCCTTTGGCTTCCATAGATGAGATCTAACTAATAACATAATAGGAGTATTTTAACCTATATTTTCCCAAGTAATAACCCTTTAATTCCTAATATCTGACTTCATGTCAGCTGATGTACTTCATTTTGCAATGTTGGAATGCTTACATAATGTTCAGTTTTTTTCTAACTTGAGTCATTTTCAAGTTATTGGAAAAAAATGATAATCTACAATTATCACATTAGGAAATGTGCTGTAAAAGAAAAGATCCACTTTCTTATTTACTTATTCCTTTTGCCCTATTGTCACGTTGCTGCCATTTCATGAATATAATTTTAATATAATGAAATATCTTCATTCAAAATCATAAATATATGCAACCTAGAAATATATGTGAAAAGGCACCATTCTTAAATAAAATCTGATAGTAAATGCTGTGACAAAAAAGGTTGAGAAAGGCAATGTTCTGGAAAATAATGTTCTGGACTTGTGCAGAAAGAGAGAGTGTTTTTACTTACTGTATGTACTTATTGTGACAGATTTCATCATGCAATAGCAGTGTTTTAAATTGTTCACTCCATGCTGTGATGTCAGCTGTGATAACTAGAAGTACATATTGTTCCATGACAAGTTTCTCTTTGTCCACTGAGGGGAAAGTTTTGTGGTAGTAATTTTCTGGACAACGCTTCATGGCTTTATCTTGTACTCTGAACAACTACTGTGAATAGAACAACACACTGTGTGTTCTATTAGCCTGTTTTAAAATTCTGTTTTATTGTTATTTCTTACTTTTTTCTGTTTACATTAAAAAGTAAACAAATTAAAATGAAAAACAAATGACCAGTATTTTGAGTAACAGTTGTTAGCAAAGTGTGTATGCAAATCCTGAAGAATTTACTGTGGTAAAAAAGCTTCTGTAGATGAAAAATGGAAAAATATTTGGTTTTATAAAAGTAATGAAATCTGAGAAGTTTTAGAAAAGTGTAAAATAGAGATATGCAAAAATAAAAATAATAAAGACCACAAATATTCAGTATCTATACATCTTATGTGCTCACTATGATTTTTTTATATGATTAACACAATATGCACATTTTATATCCTGCTATTTATTTTTAAAGTTATATAAATGAATATATCTAATTATTAAAAATTATTTTCATATATCCAATGGTATTAGCAATTGCATTATTTATATTTTATTTTATTGGGATGCCTGAACTCAGAACTTGTCACTGAGCTATATCCTCAGTTCCCTGTTCTTTTTGTTTTTTAATGAATTGAGACAGTGTCTTGTTCAGTTACTAAATTGTCCAGGCTGAGATTAAACTTGTGATCCTCTAACCTTAGCTATCATCGTGATTGGTTGTGTCTATTCTAATTTATTAAACAAATCATATATTTTTGAATATCAGAGTAATTTCCAGTGTCTATACTTTCATAAGTTTTATTTATTGTTGTTCAGTAACTTGCATTGCTTCTTCTGAGAATAACTTCTGTCCATCTTCAGTCACATAATTACCAAAGATTCTGTCATGAATAAATAATCCTTTCACTTTAAAGGCTAATTTTAATTGAGTTTGTGAACCTTACAACAAAGACTTATTTTAAATATAGTATTACTTTCTTTTAGGAAAGATCATGATTTACATTTTTAATTAATTCTTTAGGATATGGTATCATAAATGAATTACTGAACTTTGTTTTGTATACTGCAAAGACTCTGAACTAGAGGATTTAACTATCAAAATGTTTAAAGAAATTGAAGAAGACAGTTCTGATGAGAGATTGAATCTTAGCTTAGCTCTGAGGATGATTTGAGAGAGATGGCTGAGGAGTTACAATTATGGAAAGAATAGTTTATCAATTTTTTTTTGTCCTGGGGATTGAGCCAAGGGCTTTGCACTGAGCTACATTCTTATACCTTATTTTTCATTTTGAGACAGGGTCTTGTTAAATTGCCCAGGTTAGACTTGAATTTGTGAGCCTCCTATCTAGGCTTCCCAGAGGGTTGGGATTATGGGCAAGCACCACAAGACCTGGCTCAGTTGAAACTTATTATGAAAGAAGCCTGGAATGTTGAAAAGCACACATAGTAAAAGGAATGTATAGAAAGAGTAGATACTCGACATTTGATATGAGTTCTAATTTCCACTGAAACTAAAAAACATTAATACATTTTGAGGGAAAATTTAACAATACATGTAACGTGTATTGAGAATGACATGAAAATAATTTAGATGCTTTCATTGTATAAGCCACTACTAGTTAAGAAATTTTTCATTGCATAATCATGAGTAATCATACATTTTAAGTAAATATAAAGAATTTTGCTATAACGTGATGTGATAAAAATGGCGATTTTTCACTAAATTGTATTTAGTGAGGTCAAATACCCTATGAATCCTGTTGTATAACAATTTTAGAAGTGTTTTTAGTCTTGTTGGTTACTTCAACATGATGATGCTCTGGCTCATAAAATGTCTTCTTTGAAATGCTTTTGACACAAAGTGATGTTAGTCAGATTGAAGGCTCATTTTCTTTGCAACATTATTGTTTTTTGTGACTATAGCTTTTCTGATAATAAAATTAATCTCCAAATGATGAAGTTTGGTAAATTCTAAGATATATAGAGAAATACTAAAATGTCTAAAAGTATCAAAAAATCTTTATAATTATATTTTTGAGTAGAAACTTATTATAATAAATACAATACCTTTGTTAATGATTAACTAAAGTCAATGGTTTTTCTTTACACCCTTGAGACAATAATGTTAAGTGAAATGAAATAAACACACAAGCTTAAATATTGTGTGGTTTCTCTTATATAGGAAACCCAAAGTATAAACAAAGAACAAAATAAAAGATAGATAACTGGAAGTGAGGAGACAGATCATTCTCAAATGAGAAGGGGATTAAGAAATGTAAGTTAGAAGAGGAGGGAAAAGGAATGAAAAAAAGAATTAATATATGTTATGTACATATATCAACTTCCTATAAGAAATGTAACCATAGGGCCAGGAGTTTGACTCAGTGGCTTAAGTGCCTACCTGGCAGGCGCGAGGCTGTCAGTTCAATCCCTGGTGCCACAAAAAAAAAAAAAAAAAAAAGTAATCATTACATACTGCAAACATGTACTAATAACAACTAAAATTTTTAAAAAATAGGGAATTACTCTCTAGTCCTCTTGTCATGCTTAAAAATCTTTTAATTTAGTTAAACAATCCCAAACTATCCATCAATCTATCTATCATTTCTTACAAAAATTTATTTTGATAGCAATGACAAAATTTCATTATCAAATAGATCTTTAAAGAAACATGAAAGTAGATTAACTACCTACTTATCAGACTCATTTTTATGTACTTCCATGAAAAAAACTTATCCCTGAAGACATGTTTCAGAAAAATGCAAAACTATTTGTAGGTGATTCAGGAATATTTACATAATCTTTTTAGCTCACCAAATTGGGTCACCTGGTTGCAACTTGGCGACAGTCTGAGTTGAAGTGTCTGAAGTTTCCTTTTCAGAAATCTTCCTGGATTCCATTCCACCTATTATGGTTTCCTTCTCCACTCCAGCAGGCTCCTATCACTGAGAACTAAGAAATTTGTCCTAAACAAAGTTTTTTCAGACTTAATATAAAATTAGCTTAAGGGGCAGCCATCTGTTTGGAAGGTAAATGAAAGGGATAATCTTACATTTCTTTTTTACATAGGTCTCACAGTATTTTTGCTTAATCACACATATTTATGGTAGAATGAGAAACAGGAATTGAGATTTTTGAAGTGCTTAACCATCCATCCATATCATTACTTGGTTTTACCTCAGCACATAATCATCACAAGTTTAATTATAATAAAATATGTAACCCTCTTGTTAACACCCCCATATCCTCTTGATGGATGAAGGCCAATTTCTGTTAAGTTCAGATTACCCATATAATTGGAATAGTCTTCTGCTAAGTCCAGATTATCTATACAACTAGAAAAATCTTTATAGGATCTTTATAAGAGTTAACTATGTGCCAGCAAACCAAGAATACCAGGGACCCTGAAAGGACTTAGAAAAGAAGGAAGAGGACCTCTACTAAGGGTAGTGAGGAAACACAGTAAGGTAATTTTGGATTTAAAAAACATGAAATATGAATGCTACAATTTTCATATAGATACATTTTAGTTTTTTATTTGATATAGTTGCACATTTTCCATATTTGATTTAAAATAAAGTAGCAAAAAGATATGTTAAAGCATGACATAAAATTTTTAAATGAGACTTTTGGGCTACTTATTGAAATATACCCAACTTTTTCTCATTGACTGGAATTAGTTAATAAAATTGTGACATATACTTCTAGTTATTGAGAGAAAAAGAGAATCAGTTTAGATCAGGAAAGATAGTGGATGTCTCTTGAAGTTTCTGGACATCTGCATTTTTGAAAGTGACTAACATGACACCAAAATCTATCTTTGAAATATTCCCTTGTTTCAAAACTTTTTTTGGAGATACCCCATAGCTCTGGAACAGACCATGTTTCCTGTTATTTATAAATGAAACTTCAAAAGACAAAATGAAGCCCTTTGGAGTAGAAAGGGATGGAGGGAGACTGGCATTGAATTACAGGTAATAGAACAAGAAGGACCATTGGACAAATGTCATGTATAAGACTGACCTTGCCTACTCAATCATTTTTTTCCTTTGCTAATTTATATCTCCCTCCTGCCGAACAGAAATAAGTGAAGGATTAGTGAGCTGTCTGGCTGTGCCTTGGCCAAAAGAATGGCTTATTGTGAACTTCATTTACAGTATTTGTTTGTGAATTTTCAGTTGACCTTAATACTTATTCTCAGTTTGTATGAAAGGAATTGACTTTCATTTTTGCTACATGCTAGGATTGAGAGGGGTGATTTTAGTAGATGAAAACCTACCATATACCCACCTCGGTATTGTAAATAAGAAATGACATAAAATAGAAAAGGAAATTTAATATTAAGATGGGCTATTTTAGCTCAGTAATCTCTGGTGTCAGCTGTAATTTCCTGAATGCCTCTCAGGCAAGAAATCTCTGCATGAATGTTGCAGAATTTGTTACGACGTAAAACAAAAATTACTCCAAGTTAGTCTACCAATTTTATATCTGCTTAGAATTCTTGCATCTGAATCCTAAGCATCTTTCTAGTCTATTTCCCTTATTTTTTTATTGTTTTTTATAACTCTGGTCATATGCAGAGTTTCATAGTTAAACTGAAGGATGAGGTAAAAATCACGAACCGTCTTACTAAAAACTAAAAATATTTCCCTATGTCACTGTAGCAGGGTTGAAACAGATAGATGGCATCTGTACCTTTTCCCCTCAGGGGTTTCTTTTGCTTTAGGGAATGTCAGTTCTTCTCTAACTGAATGGCTCACCTCTAATGTTCTTTGCCATCAGCAGAAAGCAGAAAGTTATGCCCCATTGCTTGGCACAGTGTTTTCCTCTGTTTTTTTTTTTTTTTTTTTTTTTGGTGCTGCTTCCTCTTGGCATCTGGGCAAGCATATTGCTTTTGTCAGCTTTTTCTCCAAAACGTGTCAAGTGGAGCTCAGCTGTCTATTAAAGTTGCAGTGGTGCAATTCTGTGTTCTCAAAAGGGTCTGTAGCCTGGGTTTGGGGAGTTGGGTGATACTTGTGCAGTATTTAAATATTTGTATTGATGTCAAAGAAGTGTCACTGAAGATCAGGCAGAATCCTCCTTCAATAAGTGAGATCAAAACTCTCTACTATAGTGACAAGTACAGCATGAAAGTTTCTTTCTTTGAGCTCATAGCAATACATTCTCTTTCACTGTACAGAATCTGCGAAAGTCATGTAGTAAAATGAATTTCAAATAATTTCATCTAAGGAATGCTGAATGATAATGATACAGTTTCCATCTCAACATGCACACATATATAAATATATGTAACCGAAACAAAAATTTCATGATATACTTTTGCTAATGTGAAACCTTCTGGTATTTTTCCTATCATACTCTAGTAAATTTCTGTTTGTGACTCACATAAGTAATTTTAAAACCCAATAATTGGTTGCTACCTGCAAATGAAAAAACCATTGATCTAGTCCAATATCAAGTTGATTTATTACTTCCTTCTTTTGTGTGAATTTATCACTTACTTGCTTTCTTAATTAAGAGTTGATTATTTTCAATCTATATAAAGACAAGTGGAGTCTACATTTACATTGAAAATCCAACAAGGAAACAAAATCTCTGATGTTTCTTTTATTCTTTGTACATATGACAGGCAGGAAGGTAAAGTGAAAAAAGCATGGGTCTGGGAATGTCAGTCTTGTATGTGCCAAAATTTAGCATGAAGATCTCTAACAAATTGTTTCTCTTCCTTAGGTCTCAATTTCCTCAAATGTATTAATATAAATAGTGCAATTGGAGCTACGAGAACACTTTCCTCCACTTACCCGAACCTGAGCAATGCCTCAGAATTAACCCTTTGACCATTGTCCTAAAGCATATTACCCAGAAGCAGAGATAAGAAAGACAAAGACCCCTGGACCTGCCTTGGAAAATTACAAAGTCCCTAGCTAGGACATAAGTGTACCAGATTCTCTGGCATGACCTGTATTAACTTCGTTTTCTTGTAGCTCATTGAAGGTTCATGCATATGGACTATATCTCATACCTCAAGCTATAATAGAGTGAATAATGGAAAAGGGCATGTGCAATAAATACAGCTGACATGACTCAGCATTCTGTCAATCACATTGTCAGTTATGCTCTTGGAGACTGGAAGAGAGGTGCCCTAGATTTTTAATAACGCTTTAAATTCTTATACCCAAGACATTCAGTGTATGTGTCATTTACCACACTGTGGGCATGATTCCATTCACTCTGAACATATCGTTGCCTAATTAAATTTTATTAAACTTTGCTGCTTTTTCCTTACCATCTTGTGCCATGTCTAATTCTTTGTTGTACACAGAAATCTAGAAACCTATCCAGGACTCCACTACCCACAGCAACAATAAGAAAATATTTGATTACAATAGACTTTTGAGGCCTATTTCAGAGAGAATCTGTAATTTTAAATTATCTCTTGTAAGATAGTGCAGTTGTTGATATAGAAAAAGTATAATTCCCAACATATTAGATGTCAGATGTGCCAGGTTCATGTCCCCTGAACTTGAAGAATGAATCCTGAAGGACAAAAGAGGTTAAGAGTAGGAACTATTTATTGGGAGATAGTTTCTGAGAGACAGCAGGGGTCCCAAAAGTGAGTTGCCACTGAAACCCTTTGTCAGGAGTTAATTTACACAGACAAATCACAATGTGGATCAAACTATAACCAATCAGTAAGTTTACAAGTATGACCACTTAGTTAATATGGATCCAATCAGGAAGTAAGGCGTGTAGCAAGGATTTGTGGCTGACGTCATTAATCTTGGTTTATCTAAAACTTCTAAAACAGGAACATTTTTGGGAAGGGATGAGTCCAGGTGTTCTGATCAGCCTAGGTGTCTGTCCATTTAAAATAACCTACTAGAACTCGGGCTTTCTAGTCCAGTTCTTTCACACACTGTTTACAATGCATTGAGATCTCAGATGGAACAGATTAAATTAAATTGTAACTTTCTGGAAATTCAGGATTTTAGTATGGAGTGACTGCACCTCCCTTCAGGATTTCAGTAGGCAGGGGGCTGTATTACATGCTGTCTGATGGTATTCATTCTTTGTCCAAAGTTCTAGTTCACTTTCGATTCTTAATTTAATATCAGAACGGCTGATCACCTCTATCTCAGGCACTTCCAGGAGCTAGTTGCCTTACTCATAACCTAAATAAACTATCTTCTACATTATGATCATTAAGAGTAATATGTGCAATCAGCCTTTTGCAAGACTTTGTAACCCTCATTTGTTTATAAACAGTGTATTCTTCACTGTGTACACCTACATTGTACTTCAGTACTGTGCCCAATAGATGAAAGACAAGGAAAATGTTGTGATCTGATGGGCTGGCAGATGTAACAGTAACTGAGATCCAAGAAATCTGCAATATGATTTTGTTATAGGCAGCTGAGTTAGAAATATTATAGACAGTCAGACAGGTATTGGTCCTCAAAGGAGCCAGTGCAGAAGACCAGATACCTTGCAACCATGGAGGTGACAGACACCTCCTGCTGTGGGCCAGATCTCAAAACAAAAGGCAAAACAAATGCAACCACACCCTATGTATAAACAACGGGGACTGATGTTTTAAATAGGTATGGAGCAGCTTGAGGAAGCCAGGAGTCACCATCTCAATCTCCTACAGGAAGAGTCACTGCTCTTTAAGCATGCCCACTTGCTACGTGAATTGCTTCCCCATTTGTCCCTGATTTGGTCAATTTTATCTGAAATCTTATTGGTTGACCATAGTTCTGTCCCACTTCATGTTCATCTGCCTTGTGAGTTCCCATGTTTTCCCCACCTTGGATCCATCTCACCCAGTGGTTTTACTCTATAAAAGTCTCTAGAAAAGACAGAGTCTTTGGCAACCCACTCGGGACAACTTCTGTCTCACTCCCATACAGAAGCTTTCTTTCTCTCAATTAATATATTCTGCTCTTAACCTCTGTCTTAGTTACTTTTTACTCGTTGCCGAGACAAAATACCTGATGCCCAAAATTAGGGAAGGAAAGGTTTATTCTTACAGTTTCTCGGGAGTTTCAGTCCATACTTAAGTTGGCTCCAAGATAGCGTGGCATGGCGGGCCTACTGTTCATGGCGGCTGCAAGCTGCAAACCGTGCTAGAGAGAGAGAGAGAGAGAGAGAGAGAGAGAGAGAGAGAGAGAGAGAGAGAGACAGAAGGGGAAGACCCACCTTCCCTTATGCTGTATGTCAGCTCCACCCCTGGGTGGGCACAGCATTCACATTGTCAATCAACAAACCAATAACAAACCAATAACTCAGCCCCATCAAAATTATATGAGGACTTGGGGGTACACTGCATTATCACCCAATACAACCTCCATTGTTCCTAAAATTCATTCTTCAATTTTAGAGAACACAAACTTGCACCAGACATCTAGTACATTGGGAGTTTCATTCTCCTATATCAATTTCGAGTTGGAAAAACTCCTAAATTCATATCGTGGTCTAAGGGAATAGTTTACTATCTTCAAGAAATACTTTCCCTATATGTAAAAAAAAATTGGAGATAGAGTCACATAATCACAATGTCACATGAAGAAAGCAGATTATTTAATTCAAAACACAAGTAGTGTGGCCCTAAGTATATCTATGTGTATCAGAGAAATGAGCAATAAAGTCAGCATAGATGTGGTCATCAGGAGAATTCAGAAACACCTCCCTACTCCAGCAAGTGCAAAGAGACCTGTTTTTCACCACTTAAGACAAAGCCAATGTTAATGAAATCATTGACATGTTGTTTTGAGAGTTGGCAAGTCCAATTCATTCTGGCATTCTGAAGGTTTGGGAGAACATTTGTACCCATTGTCTTGAGTCCAAAATAGGTTTCTAACTTTAATAATAGATTGAAAGAAGTAATCTCTATTGTGTAGAGGTCCCCTAGATTTCTCAATCAGAGCTGAAGACTTTATGATATCAATAAAAAATGTTCAAATAAACCTTATCCCAGCTGTAAAGTGATAAGATAATTGGTCTGTTATACTTTATTGGGGGTATAACTCCATATTAAAGCAAGAAACACGTATGGAGGGCCTACTGGGGGCAGATACTGAGTACTGATGTATTTGACACATCCTTTGTAGTTTCCGTGACTATTTTTCGGAAATGATCATTATAAAACTTTTGTAGTTAATGTGAGAGATGAAACACTACTTGGAATTAGCAAGCATGCTGTTTTAATTAGAAGTCAGGGTTTTTCAGCCAAAGTTCTGTCATTTTCCATTAAGATTAAAACCAAACAATTTTATTTATTTATGACAAAACAGAGAGTTTAATAATGGTGGGGGAGCATTTTAACTTTTTGATTATTCAGTCTGAAGGAAATAAGTTTATGCCAACAGGAAAAAAGCCTTTTCAGTGAGAAATAAATTCATAAATTCCTCTCTAAACTGCATGATTTTACTTGCCAAGTTCCACGAGTTAATGAGTTGTTGTAACATAATGTACACATAAATTTATAATAAACTCTATGCAGGTTCTTTCTGAGAGCTAGAGATCAGGACCACAGTAAAAAATTGCTGAGTCCCAAGTACAGCACTGTAGTACTCTTGAAGAAAAATTTTGGATACATTTAGTAATATAATGCAGGATCCAGGAAACAATAATCAGTCTTCTGTTTTTCTTTTTAAATAAAAAAGCAAGTTCATTCACTTACGTATTGTTAATGACTGCTTTTGCTAAACAATGTCAGAGTTAAGTAGCTGCAGTATAACCCTAAAGCCTGCGATAGCTACTGTCTGACCCTTAACAACAAATATTAGATGAGGCCTGGTATAATGCATTTTTAAGATAGCATGGAATAATCAAATCAATCTGTTTTTTAGACAATTCATCCACCTAGGTTCTCTATCTGATACTGTCCTATACTTTGTACAGTTTAGTCAGATGTATCATCTCCTTCTCCTCTATTTTCATCTTTTTCTCTATGGAGATTCCCAGGGCCTACACATGTGGCATAGTCTCTTTCATATTAAAAAGTAAACAACTTTCACAATCCCTTGAAACAATCCGACAATCACATTAAACTACTACTCAGTAGTGATTTATCTCTTTTGCTTTCTCACTTTATGTCTGATATGCTCCTTCTCTTCAATTCCTTATCGTGAACTCATTACTTAATACTCTATATATTAGCTTCTATTTTTCCAGTCTACTAAAACTGGCAAAGGTAACCAATCAGACAGATACTTTAAAGTCTTTATCTAGCATAACATTTCTATAGTATTTGTTGTTCATTATTACAGCATACTTGAAGTGTTTTTCTTCTTTGTCTTCTTTACCACCATTTGTTGTAGTTTATGTCTAAATATTTCCCCCAGAGTCTCATGTGGTCAGAGGTGGAGCATTTCAGAGGTGGTTGGATCTAGAGTGTGTCATTCTGGGATTAAGTGTGTGATGCTGTATTCAAAAGTGTGTGATTACTAAATTAGTCCACTGATTTTTTTTGGCATAGTTCTGGGTGTGTGTAATGGGATAGTCCACACTGAGTGTGAGAGCTACCTACCCTAAGGGTGTGTAACCTTAGCAGAATATAATGGACAGAAAGAGGGGCTGTTGTTTTGCTTGCTGTTCCACTACTTCACTGTTTTGCTGCCTTCACCCTGCCATTATCTGTTTCTGTTCTGTGATGCCCCTCTTCCATTCCACTCTGCCTTGGAGCCAGGCAATTATGTACCGAAGCCTTTACAAACTGTGAGCTTAAAAAAAACCCTTTCCTTCTCTATGTTTTCGCTTTGGGTATTTTACCTCAGCAATGAGAAAAGTAGTTAAAATATCACTGAATATAGTTTTTCTTTTATTTTAGTTTTTTTCTTTCAGTTTCTTCTCATGCTTCCCCCCCCCCTCTCTCTCTCTCTCTCTCTGTCTCTTTCTATTTTTCTCTTTCTCCTCCTGTCTCCCTCAACTAGGGATTTATCCAGGAATGTATTATTGAACTGCATCTCCAACCCTTTTATTTTACCTTATTTTGAAACAGGTAAGTCACTAAATTGCTCAGACTGGGCTCAAAGTTGAATCCTCATGCTTCAGCATCCCAAGAAGCGGATAACAGTCATGCTTCACCGTGTTTTGCAAGTGTCTTTTTCTTATTTTCTTACTGTTAGTGATATTTTTATACTTTTCCCTTTTTACATAGGGAATATATGCAAATTGAAAATATTGGCTGTCAATTGTATTCACTCATGTAAGTTCAATAACAACATATACCAAAAATAAGTCAGTATAATCCAAATAATTACACCAAGATCCAGGGTCATATCTTTCCAGGTGACAAATTCTCCAAGATATCCTGTATACATACCAAAAACTACATCCATCATATTTTCCCAACTGAATCTACTTGTATCTTAGCAGATGGTTTCATCATCTGACAGCATCTACAATTCATAGATTTTGAATTTTTTATCTTCAAATCAGCATTTCACTTCTTATACAAATTTGTTAGGTCTTATAGTGTACAGCTGTCCATCCTTAGTATCTCTTATTTCTGTTCTCTTCAAACTCCACTGCAGATAACTCTGAATTCTATACGTACACTATTCTCCCCCACACACAAATATAATGCATTTGTCATCTTAACTAAGCATTATCCAAGACTGTATCTGTAATATTTATATTTTTAGGTGTAACAACAAATATACCACAAACTTCTTTTGCCTTCTTCACAATTTCACATATGGAACATATATACATTTTGTAAATCTTATAAAAATCAGCATACTAAATTTATTTTCATTATTGAGAAATTTTAGCAATGAAACTTTAAAAGAATTAGTTCATGTTTGCGGTACATAAAAATTACATTCATCACAGGGAGATGATACATGCACTTTATACATTTTAGTTATTTTTCCTTCCTCTTCTCCTCCCCTCCATTTTGCCTACCACTATCTCTTAATATCCTCTTTATTTGAAAAAGATCCATCTCCATATTTCTTATTATACATATTTTATTTTGCTCTTCAAATTACTTATACATTGGGCTTCTCATATAAGAAAACTATGCAATATTCAAGGTTGTTTGTCTTATTTATTTCACTTAGTGTTATTGACTCAAGATGAATGTATTTTCCACAAGTTTCTCCAAATTATCCTTCTTTATAAAAGAGGAGTATTCCATTGTGAATAAATGCCATTCTTTTTTATAGGCTTCTTGCATGATTTAACTGTCATGAACAGTGCTTCTAAAAACATAGGTATGCATGTGTCTATATAATATGATGCCTTTAAATCCATTGGGGAGACATGTAGATGGAGAATTGCTTAGTTAACTAGAATTTCAATTTTTAAATTTTAGAGAAATCTCTATACTGATTTCCACAGTGGTTCTGCTAGTTTATATAATCATCAAGAATGTAAAAGAAATTTTTTTCTTTTTTTTCCATACACCCATCACTAGAATTTGTTATTATCTAATTTCTTCATGGTGGCCATTCTCTCAGGAGTAAAATGGAATTTCAGTGTTGTTTTCATTTGCACATCACTAATGGCCAAAGGTGTTGAGCATTTTTCTTGCCTTTATTAGCCATTTTTACTTCTTCTAAGAAGTGTATTTATTTCAGCTGCCATTTTTTAAAATTCTGGTGTCTAATTTTTTGCATCTTTACATATTCCACATATTAATTTTCTGTCTGAGGAGTGGCCAGGAATAATTTTTTTCAATTTTGTACATTGTTGCTTCACTGTTATTTCACTCACTGTGCAGAAGAATTTTAACTTGATATAATTGCATTTCTTAATTGTGAAATTGGGTTCTGTTCAGAAAGCCTTTCCTTATACCTATATCTATAAGAATTTGACCTATTTTTCTTCCAGCAGATTATTTGTGGCCTAATATTTAATTACATCATTCATTTTGATTTTAATTTCATATATGATGTGAGACATGAATCTGGATTCATCTCCTGCATGTGCAGAGCAAATTTTCCTAGCACCATTTGTTAAAGAAGTTGTCTTTTCTTCATCATAGGTTTTTGACCCTATGTCAATGATCAGATCATAGGATATGCATGGGGTTGTTTCTATATCTTTTATTCTGTCCCACTGATCCACATGTTTGTTTTTGTAAAAGTATCATCCTGTTTTTATCACTGTAGCATTGTATTAATTTGAAGGCTTTGATTAAAATACCTACTGCTTTATTCTTGCCCAGGATTGCTTTTGAGATTCTAGGTCTCTTCTGGTTCCATATGAATTTTAGAATTTTTTTCTAATTCCATAAGGAATGCTATTGGTAATTGGCTGAAGTTTTATTAAATCTATATATCAATTTTGGTAGTATAGCTGTTGTAAACATATTGGTTTGGGCTATCCAGGAACAGGGATATGTTTCAATTTTTGATGTCCTCTTTGGTCAGACTTGTATAATTTTCATAATAAAGCCCTTTCATGTCCTTTGTTAGGTCAATTCATAA
>RJWM01003432.1:91120-113536 GCA_004363535.1 Dasyprocta punctata
TTTCGGCACTGGGGATTGAGCTCACAACCTTGTGCCTGCCAGACAGGTGCTTAAGCCGCTGAGCCAAACTCCCAGCCCTAGCTTTTTGAGGCAGGGTCGCACTATGTAGCTCACACCAGCCTTGCACTTTCATTGTACCCCAAGCCGGCCTTGAACTCACAATGCTCCTCCTACCTCAGTCTCAAGAGTGCTGGGATTTAAGGCGTGCGCCACCATGCCTGGCTCTTCTAGGAGTCTTTCAGTGGAATTTTGTGGGTCTTCTATGTAAAAGATCATATCATCTCTGGATAAGGACAGTTCTAATGTTTCTCTTTCATATACATATATACACTTATACTATATATACATACATGCACATATATATGCATATATATGTGTGTGTGTGTATATATATACATATATGCATCTCCGTTTTTAATTCTTTTACATACCTGATTTCTCTGGCTAATGTATTGAGTACTTTATTGAACAGCAATGGTGAGAGTGAATATCTTTCACTTTTCCCATATAATGTGATGTTGTCAGTAGGTTAGTCCTAAATAGGTTTATCATATTGAGACAAGGCCCTGCTAAAACTATTTTCTTTATTTATCTTGTCATGAATATATATTGTATTTTGTCTAAAGCTTTTTTTGGCATCTATTCAGATGATCATGTGATTTTTGCTTCTGTTTATATGAAGTATTACATTTATTGATTTTTGTATGCTGAACAATGCTTGTATCTCTGGTATGAAACTTCCTTGCTCATGATTTATGATCATTTTTGTCTGTTGGTCAGAAGCTTGTAGAGAATTTTTGTATTTACGTTGATCATAGAGATTGGAATGTAGTTTTTTTTTAATTCAATTGAGTCCCTGTATGGTTTTAAAATTAAGGTAATTTGCATTTCCTGAATGACCATTGATGTTGAACATTTTTTATATTTGTTTGCCATTTGTAATTCTTTCTCTGAGAAGTGTGTATTCATTTCAGATGCCCATTTTTGGATTGGGTCCTTGAATTTTAGGGGCCTGATTTCTTTTAATTCTTTATATGTTTTAGATAGAAGTCCTTTGTCTGATGGACAATTGGCTAAGATATTTTCCCAGTTCTTGGATTTTCTTTTCACTCTGTTGGAGATTTCCTTTGACATGCAAAAACTTTTTAGTAAGATGAGATCCCAGCTGTTGATTCTGGGAAGTGTTTCCCATGCGATTTGATTTTTGTTCATGAACTCTCTGCCTATTCCTATGTCATCAAGATTTTTACCTATTCTGCCTTCTAGTAAGTTTAGTGTCTCTGTTTTAATATTCAGATCTTTGATCCATTTTGACTTTATTTAGTGCATGGTGAAAGACTTGGATCTAGTTTTAGTTTCCGGCATATAGAAAGCCAGTTTTTTCAGCACCATTTGTTAAAGAGGCTATTTTTCTTCCAATGTACATGTTTGGCCCCTTTGTCAAAGATGAGGTGGCTAAGTGTGTTTGTAGTTGTGGATATATCTTCTAATCTGAAAACAATGCTGAGATTCCATCTCACTCCAGAAAGGATGGCCAAGATTAAAAAATCAACCAAAAACAAATGCTGGAGGGGCTATGGGGAAAAAGGAACTCTTCTCCACTGTTGGTGGGAGTGTAGACTGGTGCAACCACTGTGGAAGTCAGAGTGGAGATTCCTCAAGAAGCTAGGATTAGGGATCCCATTCAACCCAGCTATCCCACTTCTGGGCATTTTCCCAGAAGAATTGAAAACATCATACCACAGTGATATCTGTGCACCCATGTTTATAGCAACCCAATTTGTAATTGCCAGATCTTGGAAACAACCCAAGTGCTCATCAATCAAAGACTGAATAAAAATGATGTGGTATTTTTATACAATGGAGTACTACTCAGCGATTAAGAAAGATTGCATTGAGACTTATAAGTAAATGGACACGACTTAAGACCATACTCATAAGTGAGATAAATCAAACCCACATGTGTAAATACCGTGTTGTCTCCCTAGTGTAAGAAACTGAAAAAGTATATATGATCCAAAATCTATAATAAATACTATGTAAGGGTAAAAAACTACTCGAAGAACAAAAGTAACTGGTAAGGGAAAAGGGGGAAAGAGGGAAGAGAAAAAGAAAAGATATAAATCTGCATATATGTATACGTAAGATAACTAAAACGAACACATTGCTGAATGTATTAGTTATTGAGAAAGAACAATTGATACTGATTTGATTAGATCAATTTTACATGTCTATATCTGTTAATGTAAACAGCCATTTTAAAGATAACAATAGGCAATATTGCAACCATTGTCGTTTCTAGCATCCTGTTTTGTAAACCTGTAATGTTACTGTTGTGCATTTACTCTGGTGGTTTGTTTGTCTCTTTTGCTTTTTGTCTTTCTTATATGTGTCTTTTTTTTCTCTTAAATAAAAAAAATAAAATAAAATCAAGGTAATGTTAGCTCCCAAAACAGAATTTGGCAGTACTTCTTTTTTTGTGATTCCATTAAAGTGTGTGACATTTGTATTTCTCTGAAGGTACTGTAGAATTCAATGTTACATGCACTGTGTCCTGGCCTCTGTTTGTCTGGATTTTTATTATGCTCTTGGTTTGTATTTTGATGAATACTAATAAGCTGATACAGTTCTTCATATATATACAGATACCTGCATTTACTCTATGAAGTTTATTTTCACTTCTTTGTTTTCTGGTTTTCTTCCTTCCTTTTTTTTTTTTCTTTCTTTGTTTCCTTGTTTCTTTTTATCTTTTGTACTGGGAATCAAACTCAGAACCTCACACTTGCCAGGCAGGCACTGTGCCACTGAGCTATATCCCTGCCCTATGTCTTTGTTTTCTTAGTTTTGTTTCTTTGCTTATTGTTTCTAGCAATCATATAATTTTTGGTGATAACCCGCTGTTGGTTATATGCATTGGAAATGTCTTCTCACACCTGCATGCTTCTGTTTTCACTTGTTTAAGTTATTCCTCATTGATCAGAATTAATTTTTATAATAAATTTTTGAATTGTTTCAGTAAATAACAGCACTGTGTCAGTTTTGTGCAAGATATTCTTTCACATCTTGAGTACAGAAATATCTGTTACAGTTTCTACTAAAGTTTATATAATTTTCTTCAAACATTGATATCTTTGACATACCTAGAGATGATTTATTGTTCAAGGATATCTGCTTTTATACTTCAGCTAATTGAATTAATTTATTTCTACAGGATCTGTGACATTCTCTTTCATTTAACAGATTTCTCTAGAACATACGTCTCTTTTAATATGTTTCTTACATTCTGTTGATTACTTTGCTTGTGTTCATGTCAGTTCAACAAAAATATGTATCTTAATAGCCACAAAATATGTCCTTCCACAATTTAAAAAACAATTAAAGGGGAAAAAAACAATATTTCAAACAAGATAATTAGAGGATAACAATGGTTAATAAATTGTATATTGTCTTTAAATTAGTTACTCAGAGTACAAGATATTGGCATTGAATTGTCCAAACAATATTTCTTCTACAATTTTATTTGTTGAGAATTTATTTCTTAATTAGTTTGCTAAGCTCTTCAAACAACCCAATTTTATTATAATTGAAACTTGAGTAAGTATATAAATTAACTTGTGAAAATCAATCTTTATTATGATGTTTCTCGCCTCCTTTCACTTAGATCTTCTTTTGTAGTCATTCAAAAAATAGAGTTTCATGTACACATAGACCTTGCACATTATTCATTAGGTTTACTTTTAGATACTAAATCATTTTTAACTGTATTTTTTCTTAAAGTGTGTTCTGATGCTTACTTGTGAATTGTGCTTAGAATGGCACTTGATTTTTTTAGGTGAATCTTATATCCAGCCATATGTTAAACTGAAAAATTATTTTTAAAAGGTTTTCAGTAGAATTTTTAGTAATTTTAATAAAGTAATGTTATCTGCATATAGTAACAATTTTATTTCTTCTTTCCTAATTTTATTTATATAATTTCTTTTCTTATACTTACAGAACATCTTGTATAATGTGAATATAACTATGCACTCTCTGCTCTTATTTTGAAGGTAATCTTAATATTTCTCCACTTAGGATGACGTTTCCTTTTTTTTTTGTACCAGAGATTGAACTCACAACCTCGTGCTTGCTAGGCAGGCACTTATGCCACTGAGCTAAATCCCCAGCCCAAGATGATGTTTCTTGATATACTGTATATCAAGGTTTTATAGATGTCTTTCATCAGATTAAAGAAGTTTGCTTATATTCCACTGTGCAAAAAGGTTTCTAGTGTGAATGATTATTTAGTATTACAAATTCCTTTTTCTGTGTCTTTTGAGGATAAATCTAACTTTTAAATAGAGTATTGAATTTCATTTGAATTTTTGCAGAAATATTCATGAGCAAAATTTGTATTCGTTTTTATTTTCTCATATTGCCCTTTTCTGGCTTTATATCAAAGTTAAAATTGGGATGATAGAATGAATTTGGAAATAATTTATTTGCTATATACTGATGGAGCTTGTCTAAGATCAGAACAATATGCCACTGAAAACTTGGTAGAATTTATCTGTATACCAATCATATTTTCATAAAACATATGACTTCCACTTCAATGTCCTTAATTGTTGTGGTATGTTTCAGCCTTTTTACTTCTTGTGGGATCATATTTGATAAATTATTGTTCTGGTAATATATGCATTTAAACAAAAATTTTAAATTATCAATATAAAATTGTGGATAATACACTCTTATCTCTTTTAAATATATTTTTAATTTATATTTAAGCCCAATGTTTTGCTCACAATATCATTTAAGTGCCTTTTTCAACCATTAATGCAAGAGGATAATTTACTTTGCTTATCTTAAATAATGTTTAGCTTTCTTGTCAAAAATTATTACTGATTGTATTATATATAGTATATATTAGTCTTTGTAAGTCACTCAATGTAAACCCCTGAATTTTAACTTATTTTTAGCCTACTTTTTAGAAGGAAATCAAATTCCCAGCATATATCTTGATATTTTGGAGTCATCATTATATGTAGGAGCTATAATATAGGGTCATAGCCCTTATTCCTAGCATATTTCTTCTTATGGTTTCGATGCAAAGTCTGCGATATTTACCACAATGTTTTACTTGCAGAAAAAAGTATAAATTCTGGATTTTTTTCTTTTGAAGTTGGACAGCTATAGAATTCTCTACACATCTTTTCAAGGTTTTCTTAGCTTTTCTTTTTTATTTCAGTTACTTGGAATCTTTCCTGAACATGCACTGTCAGAGGTAGGCTAAAACTTGACAAAGTTTAGAAGTAAATTTTGATAGTCTCCTTTTAGTGTTTTCTTTAATTTTAGAATTTTTCTCACAATTAAAAATTATTCGGTCAGTCTAAAGTCTGTTCTTTGCTCCTCAGTCCAAAATGACTATAGCTTTTGGCTTGAATTGTATAGACATTGCAAAATGTTACCTACATATGCACTCCTCCAGGTCACACCCCCTGTGACCACATGCTTCTAGGACCCAACTCCTAGGGGCACTCTTAGCCTCTGGACTCAGTGTGGAATAAATCCACCCATTAGTACAGGGCCCCTGTGATCATAACATCCTCCAAAATTCCGTATCTGAACATATGAGAGTTTTGGGATACAGCCAGATCCAAATCACAACAGAGTTTATTTATCTTTGTAAGAAACTGCTAAACAGTATTGCAAAGTGGCTTTAATATGAATGAGTTTCTATTGTGTCATATAATAGCCAGCTTTATTTGTTGTCAGGATTTAAAATTTTGCCATTCTACCTATACTTCTATACTAGCATCCTCTTGATAATTTTCAGTTTCCTAATGATATACGTTATTGAGCTTCTTTTCATACCATTATATGTCCTTAGTACATCATCTCTGATAGGATGTGTGTTCAGATTTTTTTCCATTTTCAATGGAATCACTTAGTAATATTTTATTATTTTAAATGTCTTTTTAAAAAATATTCAAAACACATATCTGTTTGTTAGATATGTTTTTCAAGTCTTTGATTTATATGCTGTAGTTTGTTTTTTCTTTCTTTTAAGAGACCTTAGGACTAGAAAGACACAAATAATACTTTATTACTTATCTTCTAAACAATCAGATACATTGTTTAATCTACTGAACCAGAATACTACTTTGCAATTAATTAATGCAGATCCATGTTTCTGCAATTTCTATTATTTTTTGTCGTTAGTGGATCTAGTCAGAGTAGCACACTCTTGAATTATTTTACTTTTATAGGTAATGAATATCAATGAAGTTTTATTTTATTACTGTTGTTCTCAATGACTTTCACTATACTCTCTTGTGTATAGTGTATGTGAACATTAGAATTATTTTATTGAATCTTTCTCAATCACTCACAGTTCTTTTGAGAACTGGAACAATGTGTGGTATGTATTTCTTGCAATAATTTTTTTAAGAAGCTAATATATGTCAAGTGATTCAACTTATTTTCATTTCTCCCAGTAATCTGTTTCATACTTAAATTGAATCAATATATTTTTATTCTGTTGAATTCTTTGGATTTACTTTTTCATTGTTTTTAAATTAGTTCACTAATTATTAGGTAGCGGTTTTGCTATATAGGTGCCATTTTTGGACCCTGACTTTGACAGAAATACTTTTAGACCTGAGACAGATGAAATACATCTCATCTCTCATGAGAGAGTTTATATACTGATAATATTTACCTGAATTACTGGGTTTAGAAAGATATTTTAAAACTTCACAAATTAACTTATAAAAGAACTGTTAATAGTTGAATTATTTTAATTTAATGAATGCAGAATAGAAATAGGTGGCACAGGTTCTAATTTTATGTGCCTGTTCTTATATTTCACTATTGTGATAATTACCAGTGCCATTTATAATTTTGATGTGTTAAAGAATTTTATTCTAATTGGAACATTGCATAATCGTTTCAAAATTTGGTGTTGAGTTTTATCAAATATCCTTCTTAACACTTCTCAAGAATCATGTAGTTCTTTATTAAAATAAAACAATATAGAGAGTAGGGTAGAGATTTCCTAATTATAATTCTTCTGTCATTTTCTATGATAAACTCAGTTTGACCATCCTATGTGTTTTTTGTTGTTGTTGTTGTTGTTGCTCTTGTTGTTAACACTGACTAGATTGATTTGTTAGATATTTTCCTGCTTTATTCATTAATGAAATTTACTGGCATTTTTCTTGCTTTTCTCACACCGTATATCAGATATACCAAATTGGAAAATATAACTTTAAAATTTTACCATGTTAAACTATATATGCTAGTATATTTTCAGTAAAATAAGAGTCCACATAACACCACTGGAATCTGGTGACGCTCTTGATGGTAAATCTTTGAGGAACTATTAAATTTCTTTCATGGTTTATCTTATAATTTATAATCTTATAATTTTTCACTAGTTAACGTATGTATCCCAATAAAACAATCCATTAAAAATTTTTATTAAGCCGGGTGTGGTGGCTCATGGCTTTAATTCCAGCACTCAGGAGACTGAGGTAGGTGGAGCGTTGTGAGTTCGAGGCCAGCTTGGGCTACAATGCGAGCTCAAGGCCTGCCTGAGCTACATAGTGCGACCCTGCCTCACAAAAAAAAAAAAAAAAAAAAAGAATTTTTATTAAAAGGGAGTGTAAAATTTTATTCATCTTCAGGTTTGTTAACTGTCATTATGATAGTAATATATGCATACAGATTGTTTTCTAAGTCTAATTGCACTAAAAGGGAATAACAACAGAAACCTGTGGTGAACGTCTCTACTCCCTAGTCCTGTTTTCCAATTACAGCAACTTTAAATAATTTAAACTGTTTTTTCATATGACCTCTATGCTTCAAACGAATATTATTATGCTACTTTTTATTTAATAATTCTAGAGATTATCCACTGATTTCACACTGTAGCATAGAAATGTTCAAATCTATAACACCACTCAGTTTTTGTTTCAATACCTTCTAAATGTTTACAATTTTGAATAAAATTTCAATGTTTACATTATCATTATGTTAGCACCAGTAATTGCCAACTCAGCTAAGATAATGTAATGATTTCATTTAACTTTCAATTGTCATGCAGTTAATAATTATTTTATTTTTTATTGGTAAACTCTGATTATTCCAAAAAGTAGTGGCGCACGCCTTTAATACCCGCACTCGGGAGGCTGAGGTAGGTGGAGCGTTGTGAGTTCGAGGCCGGCTTGGGGTACAACGCGAGCGCAAGGTCACCTAAGCTACACAGTGTGATGCTGCCTCAAGAAGCTACGGCGGGGAGTTTAGCTCAGTGGCTTAAGCTCCTGTCTGGCAGGTGTGAGGCTATGAGTTTGATCCCCGGTGTCGCAAAAACAAACAAACAAACAAACAAAAAATATATATAATCTTCTAAGCAAACAAATTAATTGCTTAATCTAGCGTTTCAATTAGTCCTCCAAAGATTTCTTTTGCCCTTATTTTTCCATTCTTCTTTGCCACTCCATGATGGTTGTTGTGTAGATACACTGAATATTTGTTGTTCTAGGAGTATTTTTATTCATTTCCTGTTTGGCACCTCAGATTGTCTGCATCTCATATTTATAGATTATTATTTTGTTCCCCCAGTTTTTTACAGTGAATTTAACAGTGTTCTATGAAAGAACACAAAGAAATTAAGTTTTAAATCATCATATGCTTAAAAATCTTACACTGAATTTGAACTAGCAGATATTCTTTCAGAATTTTAAAAACATTGATTCATTTTTTTCTACCTTTCCGTATTACACTTGAGAACTTTGATGCCACTGTACTTCTAAATTTCCATTGGGACCATCGCTTTTATTGCTAATATTCTGAAATTACACAATATTTTGATTTGGTATGACTTTTTTTCTCTTTTTTAGTACTCTGTTGGTTCTTTTCCTTTAGAAGACATGTATCCATTAAATCTGTGAAAGTTTATCAACTGTTTATTTGAAAATTGTATCCTTTTTTTCTTTTTGTCTTTTTTTGAGACAGAATCTCACTAAGCAGTTCAGGCTGGTCTTGAACTCACTTTGTAGCCAAGGCTGGCCTTGAATTTGCAGCAGTCTTCCTGCCTCAGCCTCCTAAGTGATGAGATTATAGGCGTGTGCCATCATGCCTAATCTTCATCATATTACTTTTATTAGGAGATTTTTTTTGGTAGTCTCAGGTAATTATACTGATAGGATATTGTGCTTCCTAATTTGATTATTCAACTAAAAATATCGTAACTCTCACTGTGTTCTACTTTTGTTGTTTTTTGTGATTGGTGTTTAAATTTCTAGACAGTTTACTTGATTTTTACATCTAATGTTTCTGTAATTTAAAATTGTATATTTACATAAAATTTTCAAGATCTCTTTATTTTTCTATGAGTCTACCCTGTTTATAGCCTCTTTTTCTTTTTTATAGACAAACTATATTTTTTTGAAGTCATTGGTTACTGACTTTGAAATTTTACCTGTTTGTTATTTTTTTGTTTCATCTTATGTCCTTTTCTCTTCCTTGCCTACCTTGGGACAGGACACATTGACAATTTCACAATGGACAATTTTTAGAACTATTTATTGTCTGCTTTTTGTCAGTGTATGTGTAGGAATAAAAGACTGAAGAAATTTTTTCAAAGTTCTATGTGTGAAAAAGGCTTTTCAGACAACAAAAGTCAGCACTGACTGTACAATAATCAAGCACTTCAATGAAGAGAACTCACAGGTGTCTTTTCCCGATATCCTTTCAGTTTTTACAGATAAATTAGTGGATGTATAAAAGTGGATTACATGTATAAACACGGCTGCAAAAGTTCTTCAAACAGAAGAACAAAGTGTACTTGAAATTTCCAATGTTTAATATGTATGCCTTTATTTAATATTCTACGTGGATCTTTGCATTTTATTCCATCCTTTTCTGTGATCATGTACACACAGACAAGTCCCTCTGTCATTTGTCATGGCATTTTGTTTCATAATTTACTATTTAATGTCATTCTGCATAAGAAAATTAAAATAAATTACTAACAAATTTTATAGCTAATCTTAGTATTTGAAATATCAATTTCAAATGCAAATAAAAAGCCTTTAAATTGCTGTGAGATCACACAAATTCCACAATTAGTACTTTGTAGATCATGCATATATACACCTTTTGTTTTTAGCCCAGTATTGGAAATACTAGAAAAAACAGAATAAACATATTTTTTTGCTTTACTTTCTGTAGTGTTTATATTCTTTAGAATCTACCTGTGGCCATATTGCTGCTACATAGGAAGATCAGAATTAAAAGGGAATAATGGGATGGTTTGTCTTTCTTTATACTATTTCAATGTTTTTAATGTAAGTATTTGGCTAAGGAAGTAGACTAGGTAGAGAGGAATTTGTCCACTCATGCTTTTTAGAATGTCACTGCCCTTTTCTGCATTTGGATTTAGCTCTGGTTGAAATGCAAAACATTTGGGGTTGCTACTTCCCTTCCTCACTTAATCACAGGTGTCCTAATATATTTTATACTCACTTTTAGTCTTGTGGAATTGTACTCATTATCATGGAAGTACTGAAACTCTATAAAATAGATTACGACAAATGAATATGCAAATGAGGCAAGGAACAGCAGAGGATACATATTCTACATATCTTCTTTGATCATTTGCATTACATTATATTGCCTTACGTAGTAAAATAATTATTATTTGTATTTACTTCATTGGCTAGTGTTATTAATTTACTTGTTTTATTAAAATATTTTTACAAATTTACTATGACATATGGTGCTTGTAATTTTTAATAATTATGATTAATTGCATTATTAGAATTATTATTGTACTGAATTTTCCTTTATCTTGGTTGATAATCATTTTATAATATTACAATAAAAATAATACAATCAATTTTAACAAATAATTTTACTGCTGATATACCTTCATGATAATTAAAAAATTACATTCAGCTTTGTTAATTGGCACATGTACATCTCAATCATTTTTAACTCCTCTTCCCCTGTGGCTCTCACATTTCTGCCTCCACAGATTCCTGTGCCATCGTCAGAAAATCTTCCTCCCTGTTTCTTACCATTTCTCTTTTATTTTGCTCTTAAAATTATTTGTATTTTGTATTTTTCGTATAAGCCATGCCATATGATACTTGTCTTTCTGTTATGTCTTGTATCTAGCTGTCCACCAAGATCTTTCTGCACTCATAGGCAAGGTTTTGGGAAGAGGATTGGATCATGGGACACTATAAATGACTTGCTCTTAGGAGGTGAGACATGGTTGGAAATGTCAGTGGGGGCATAACCTGGAAGTGTGTAACTCTCATTCCAGCTCTTTCTCTTTCAGCTTTCCAGCCACTATCACATGAGCAACTTTTCCTTCATCATGACCCTAGCTATGTTTTATAGTTCATTTGTTTTCATCTTTGAGCCAGAATAACATGGAATAAAATGTAGTCCAAAATAAACTTCGCCTCCCTTAAATTGTGTGTCAGGTATTGTGTCCTAATTACGAGAAAGCAGCTAAAATGGATTTCGTTACCTGAGAAGTTGCGTCATGCTGTGATGCTACCTGACCATGAAATTCAGAAGCCTTTGCTACTGGTTCTTATAAGGAGTTTGGAAAGGTTTGGTGATGCAAGTTGGAGAAGTATTCCTAGAACTCTGTAAGCTGAGTGTGATACTTGATGGGAGATTCTAGTAGGCACCCAAGGGACCACAATGCTGATTTAAAAAATAGACAGTAAAGATCAGGTTCAGAAGTTTTCAGCTGGGAACAAAGACTCCATTGATTTTTGGACTTTAGGTCGTGTGTTTTATTCTGGCAGAAAATTTGCCTACATTTTGTTCATATCATAATACTGCGGGAGACTGAAGTTAAGGTGTGGGACTAATTAATTTGGTGAAGGAAAAATTTTAAGGCAGCCCAAAATTCAGGCAGTAGAATGTGTAATTCTTTACTGCTTTTAGTGAAGTTTACACTGAGAAACAGGAACAAAACATCCAATTAAAAAGTTTTCAGTTTTTCCAGAAATAAAGTGTCTATTATAAATTTGGAGTTGAGGATATCTTGGTTGCTGAGAAGATTAGCATTAAAAAGATGCCAAGCACTTTATATCAGGACAGTAGAAATTATGCAAGCATCAGTGTCATGGGAACCAAACATACCCGAGCATTCACAGGCTTACAGTTGCAAAAATGAAAGAGATTGCTTTGAGAAGAAAGGCCTCAGGAAGCCACACTTATGGCAAGCTAACAAGAAGTTTCTTGCCCTTCGGCCATCCAGGTACTAACGGGCCTCTATGTTCATAATCTAAGGGCTCCTGGCTAATGTTTCAGTTGGCAGCAGACCTTGGTATTATTCATATTGTGCTGGTGTTTTAGGCTTACAGAATGCAAGTGATGTGGAGTCAGGGAAACTTCCACCTAGATTTCTGAAAAAGGCCTGGGAGACCAGGCAGTGTGCCTCTGAGAGCACTGTGGATGAATCTGTGAGCGTAAAGTTGAAAGTTCAGCAAATCCTCAAAAGCTGCAGAAGCCAGGAATGTGAACTTCCACTGAGAAAGGCCACAGACAGTGAGCAAAGTCAGCCCAAGAAAGGCCATGAGAGCTGCAACAGACCGTACTATAAAGGTGGGGCCACCCAAGCTCTTTGTTAATTTTTGGTGCTATTTCTTGTGTAATTAGTGTCCTGTTCAGAATGTGCTTCACTATGTCTGTATCTTTCTGGGCTGTACATAATTTAACTTCTAATAGATTGTGTTTGCTTTTGCAACTAGGTCACTGATCCATTTAGATAAGATTTTTACTACAGGAAAGAAATATGGGTCTAGACTGATTTTTCTTTTGTGGATAACCAGGTTTTCCAGCAACATTTGTTAAAGAGACTTTTCTCCAGTACATATTTTTGGAACCTTGGCCCAAAAGCAGATGGTTGAGATGCATGTAGTTTTTCTGCATCCCAAATTCCATTCCATTGTGGTTGTGCCAGTAACATGCATTACTATAGCTTCGTAGTATAACTTGGAATCTTAGATTGCAGTGACTCGTGATTTTCTCCCTTGGCTTAAGATTTATTTGGCTGTTTTGAGTCACTGCTTCCATATTAATTGTAGGATTTTTAAAAATTCTGTGAAGAATGCCATTGGTATGATGATTGGAATTGCATTGTATCTATATAACATTTTTGATTATATGACAGGTTTATTTTTTATTTTTATCTTAAAAACAAAAAAGGATACAAATGATAAAGAATTTCAAAAAATAATAGGAAATTAACACTGGTTAGTATATTGCATATTATCTTACAAGTACTTGTTCAGATTACAAGATTTAGGCATAAAAAAAGAAACAATGAAAACACAAACTATTCTTTTTGATGAACTAATAGAGATCATTTATTCTAGTTTTATGCAGGAACAGAAGATGTCTTTCCATTTTCTATTGTCCTCTTCAATTTCTTTTTTCAGACTTCTATAGCTCTTATTGTGTGTATCATTCATCACCTTCATTAGGTTAAGTCTCATTTATTTAATTTGTGTTGAAGCTACTATGAATAGGAATGCATTCTTGATTTCTTTCTTGGTAGTCTTGCTGGTGGTGAATAGGATCGTTATTGACCTTTTTTGTGGATTTTGTTTCCTATCACTTCGCTGAAATTTTTATTAGTTCTAAGAGTTTTCTAGTGGAGTTTTGGGTCTTCTTCATATATTGTCATATCATCTACAATAAGAATATTTTTAAATTCTTCCTTTCCTGCTTATTTCCCTTTTTTACTTTTCTCTTGCCTTATAGTTTTGGGACAAGTTTTGAGTAATATATGAAACAATAGCATCAAGAGTACACACTTTTGTTCCTGACTTTAGAAAGAAAGAATTCAAATTTTTCTTAATTTAGTATGATGGTGTCAGTGGATATGCCATAAATGACTTTTGTCAGTTTGTAGTAAGTTCCTTCAATGACTATTTTCTTTATGTTTTTGTCAAGAATGAATGTTTAATTCTGTCAAAGGTTTTTCCTCTTCCATTAGATTAATTATGTGATATTTATCCTTAAATCTTTTTTGTGGTGTATAACATTCATTGATTTTTGTATGTTGAACCATCTTTGCATTCTTGGGATTAAGGTGACTTGGTCTTGATGTTTGTTTATTTTAATTATTTGTTGCATTTTGTTTGCTAGTACCATATTGTGTAATTTTTTATCAATATTCATTGAAGAAATTTGAGTCTAGATTCTCTTTTGATTGGAGTATGGTCTGCTATAGTATCTGAATAATAGTAGCCTGAAAGCATGAGTTTGTTCAATGTCTCCCTTTCAATTTCATAGAAGAGATTAAGAAATATTGGCATGAGATCTTCCCTGAAGTCTTGGTACGATTCAGTGGTAAACCAGTCATGTCTTGGGCTTTTCTTATTTGGTGAGATTTTCATTATTAGCTTTATTTTATTGACTGTTATTAGATTCTTCAGGACTTTTATAATATATTTTAGTTCAGTTTTGATAATTAATATTTGTCTAGTAATTTATGTGTTTCATTTAAATTCTCAAATGTATTAAAATGCACATTTTTGCAATAATGTCTTATAGTCCTCTGGAATTTATTAGTGTCTGCTTTGATTTTTTTTCATTTTTAATTGCTTATTTGAGTCTTTTAATTCTTTGTTTTGGTAAGATTGTTGAGGATTTATCAATCTTGCTTAAGCTTTAAAAGAACCAAATCTTTGGTTTATTAGTACATTGCATTGTGTTTTACTCTCAATTTCATTAATTCTGCTATGATATTTATAATTTCCTTCTTTTCACAAATTTTAGATTTGAATTACTATTTTGTTTCTAGGATGCAAAATGCATCCTTAGATTATTTGGGATTGTTTCATTTTTAAAAGTGAACATTCACAGCCATAAACTTCCCTTTTCTACCACATTTTTGTATGCATGTTCCTTAGGTTTTGATATCTTATGCTTCTATTATCATCTGACTGTATTTACTTTTTAAAATTTCTTTCCTAATTTTCTCTGTGATCTATTGATTATTGGAAGATATGGTACATTCTTTATTCTGAATATGATCATGTAGTTTCTGTGGGTCAGTTCTTTTGCTTTTGATTGGTAGTTTCATTGTATTCTGTTTTTGTTTTTGTTTTTTGGGTTTTTATTTTGCTGGTACCCGGGCTCAAACTCACAACCTCACACCTGCCAAGCAGGTGCTTAAGCCACTGAACCAAACTCCTGGCCCTATATTTTTTGAGGCAGGTTCACACTATGTAGTTCAGGCCAGCCTGGAACTCACAGTGCTCCACCTACCTCAGCCTCCCGAGTACTGGGATTGAAGGCATGCACCACCTTGCCCAGCTTTTTCATTGTATTCTGGTCTAGTAAGATGAAAGATATTTTTCAACTATTTTTACTTATTTAAGCATGTTTTATAGTCTAAGATACTGTCTGTTGTAGAGAAGGTGCTGCTGAGAAGATCGTGTGCTTCTGAGAAGACATGTATTTTGTTGTTGAGTGAATCATTATCTAAATAGCTATTAAGTTCTTTTACTTGATAGTGGGTATTTCTTTGTTGATTTTTTTGTCTGGATGATTTGTTTATGTGTGGGGTATACCACTATGATTGTATTTATGCCTACCTGTCTTTTCATGTCTGGTACTTTGTTTTATATGATTGAGTGTGTCAACATTTGGTGCATATATAGTTACAATTTTTATATCTTCCTGCTTAACTTTTCCATTTACCATATGTAGTATCCTTCTTTGTCACTTCTCATCAGTTTCGGCTTGAAGTTTACTTTGTCTGAAAATAGGATAGCTAGGCCTTTTTGCTTGCAATCTCCTGTCACGCAAAGTATTATTGTCCATTCTTTCAAGTTTATGAGTTTGTTTGTGGATGGTGTGTGTCTCTCGAAGGCAACATGCAATTGAAGGATTTTTTTAATCCAATCTACTTTTTTTTGTCTTTTGATATAGAATTTAAGACTACTGAATTGTTATGATTAAAATGTATTTCCTGAATCTAGATATTGTATTATTTCTCCAGTGCTGACTGTTTTATTTAAACCTTTTGTTTAGCTGCTCTCACAGTTAAAAATATCTTTACCTTTGGGCACTTTTTTGATTTTGGATTTACTGAGCCTTACTCAAATTTTGTTGAGTACTTTCAGTCATTGCTTCTTTCTCGTTCATAAATTTCTTAGATTTTCTTCATTGTGAAAAGTCTTTAATTCTCCCTGAATTTTACAGGATAATTTTGCACATTGTAGTAATCTTGGTTTGCAGTTTTTTAGGGCTTGAGAATATTTATTATAGGCTTTTCTGGCCTTAAAGTTTATGTTGACAAAACAGTCATTAGGCTGAGAGTCTTGCCATTCTGGTTCACAGGACATTTCTAAGAACTTTTGGTATTTTCTATTTGTTTCAGAATTTCTAGCGGTATTGATGATGATGAATCTTGGATAGATAATGTTATTTGAGGTACTATATTCTTCATACACTGGAATATTAAATTATTTATTTAGATTTGGGAAACTTTCTGCTGTTATTTCAATGAATGATGTCTTATACTTATGGTGTTCACTTCCAAACTTTTCAAACTATAACTATTAGTTTTGCCCTTGATTCATGTACCAGTTGTTTGATCCACCTTCCACAACGCCTGGTTGATTTTATGGTACAACTGATTGTATAATCTATTACATTAACCTTGTCTCAAATTCTGAAAATTTGGCCTCAGATTAGTTATTCCTATTACCCACAAGTTCAGTGGAAAATTTTTTATGTCCAAGAATTCTGCTTAATTTATTTGTGCACTTTGTAATTCTTTATACTGTCTTCTAAGTAAATTAAATTCTCTGTGCCTCCTTTAAACTAATTAAGCATTTTATTATTTAGATGCCTTATCTGCTTATTAACATTTTCTTAAATGTCATTGAACATACTATGGTTTTCTTTCCTTTTTTCTTCATGTTTTGAAACATTTCAAACATTTGGTATTTGAATTCTTTGCTTGAAACTTCATCCTTTTTGGCTTTATGTGAGTTAAGAGTTTTTGATGACATCTTGTTGCCTTGTTTTCTCGTGTTTTTATTGTTTTTGTGCTGAGGGTTGAAGATCGATTAGGAAGCAAAAACTGTTGCTTGTGGAGTTTCCTTTAGTTAGTGTATGTCTCTTTTGATGGGACTACGTCTTCATTTTTGTGTTTGCATACATTCAAGTAACCAACACACTCAGTATAAGAGATTCAGTCATGGTCACTGCATTACAAGGAGAGAACACCTACTGTTTAGATCAGAATTTCTAGAACAAAGTGTATATCATGCAATTAAATCATACAATTAAAAACCAGTTTTAACAACTTCTCATTTTTTTTTATTCAAGAATAAAATGACATAGTACTGAAAACAGAATTAAGTGAAAACAGTGAGGGAAGGAGATAGGAAGGAGAAAAATAGAACACTGTTCAGAAAGAAGGGAAGAATATAAAACACAAAACAGCAAAGGAATCAAAGAAAAGAGATAAGATTTGATGTTATTATGTTTAGGTTTTGTGTCCAGGGCTGCAGAGGGGATGAGTTATTCAGAGGTTCTAGAAAAAGGAATAAGAAATAGAGAAAATGAAATTGGAGTTTGGGGAAAGCTGTATGAAGATGAGAAACAATTAATAACCTAGTAGAAAAATTTTATTTAAATTCTTCATAAATAATTTTTATTTAGAGTTAACTTGGAATGACTTGAATGATACTATCTGAAACAAAGCAGTAAATTACAGTTATTGTGCTTCAACATTATATATAATGTGTGTATATATATATATACACACATAGAAAAACAGTACAATAACACATATACATACAAACATAATGTTTAGAATTCTCTCAGTGCAGTTTATGCTTCAGTCTGAGTGTGACCAGTGTGCTCTTTCTTTTTCTAACTAAGGAGATGGGAACAAGTGGATCTTCTTGAATTAACCAGTGCCACTCCCCCATGGAAGAAAACAGATTCACCAGACTAGCAACACTTATTTCCCACATGAGCAAAATGATTGTTGCTAGGTACATGGCTCCCTCTGACAAAAAGCTACAACCACCCAGCAACTCCAAGCTGGCCCTGCATTTTGCTTCCCCATAGCACAGGGCCACAGAGCTGAGGACTAATCAACTGACATTTTTTTAGGCATGTTAACACCTGAGGAGAGAAGAAAGCAACCAAATCAAATGACTCCAGACATTGACTCCAAGAGTCCACTCAAACCCCTGCCCTATGGCCTACATCCAATAGAGACCAGAGTGTTGATCTCATTCTTCTTTGTCTTAGTTACTTTTCTCACTGTTGAGACAAAATACTTGGCACCAAGCCCCGCTCCAAAAAGAAGGAAAGGTTTACTATAGATCATAGATTGTGGAGATTTCAGTTCATAGTTGGCTGACTCCAAGGCCGAGTGAAATGACAAAGGGGCATCACAGGAGAGAAACAGTTCCTGGCAGGCAGAAGACAGAAGGCAGCAAAGCAGCAACATAACAAAGAAGCAAGGCATGCTATCAGCCTTCTTTCTGTCCCTTACATTCTATCCAGGCTACACTCCTAAAGGACAGATAGCATTCATATTCATGGAGGAATTCATTTTGCACACCCAAGACTATGCCAAAACAGCCAGTGGACTAATTTAGTGATCACACACCCTTGATCCCAGCATCACACACTCTAGATTCTGCCACTTTGGAAAAGATCTGCCTAAGACTGCTTAAATCTTTGGGAGTGTATCTAGACACAAACCATAACACCCATCTAACAGTGTTAACATGGATATGCCTTGGCTTTCACAGTAAACAGGATCTAGGGAAAAAAGACAGAGGGCACCACTATTGCAGACAGGGTACCACAAAAACACATAGGCCCTAAAGTTAGGAATAGAAAATTATGACACAGCTGGATCCAAGATGGCAGATTTTAGGAAAAATATGCTCCAGTCAATCAGTAATGCAGGACTTTTTTCTTTGACTCATTTTATTTTTTGCTTTTTAAAATTGTATATTATGTTCATTTCCTTCATCATTTTTAGGGGATTGAAGTTTCACCCTTTCTTAGTTTCTTTTATCTTCTTTATTTTACCCTTTCTACTTCTTTTCTCTTCCTTTTGAACTTTATTTATTTTCCGTTTTTGATCTTTATCTTTTCTCAATTGTTTTCTTATTTGTTCTTTCTTGCTACTATTCTCTATCACTACTAATGTCTTTTTACTCCTCAGTTACAATTCCTACTTCACTTTTTTCTAAGATTCATGAATCTCTAGGTACCTTGTTAACTTTGTGCTACTACTATTGCATACTCTGTTTTTGATGGAGGTGAAGTTATTTGGCTCGGCAGATACCTCAAGTGAGTCAATAGCAGATCAATATTTGGCTTGCCTTAGTTTCATACTATAACGATATTTCTCTTTTCTATGATTAAGAGTGGTACTTTTTCCTTAGGGTTTGTCAATATTCAGTCTACATTTGATACAATAATTGATAATGATTTCATTACTATAGTCAAACTAACATATCTATTGCTATTAATTGGTCTTCTTGAGATGTCAATACCTGGATTACATAGGGGTCACTGAAAGTATTGTAGTCCATTCCTACAAAACTTACTATTGAGTAAAATACAGTCAAATTTCCATCTTAATTAAATGGAGATTATTCCATTCTGGTACAGTGGAAAGGGCCAATAGTTCATCACACCCAGAGAACACCATTAACAAGTAGACGCTAACTGAAGATGTCTCCATACTAGAAAAAACGTTTCTACTACATTCAACCTGAAAGCACCAACACAAACAAGCAAACAAAAAGTAGAAACATGAGAAGATATTGCAACTAAGTGCCTCCAAAATCTCCCAACTCCCTCAAAAATGATCAATACAGCTTTGAAGGGGAGGAAACTAAAAAACTACATGTCTGAAACATTTAACATGATATCAAGGAGACAGCAAAACAAATCAATAAGGCATTTTGCAAGCTTACAGGATATATGAATAATAAGCTTTTAGGCCAAATAAAACAATCAGCGTGTCTATAGAAGGCACTAATAAAAAACTGGAAGAGCTGAAAAAATGATCCAAAACATACATGACCATCACAGAAAAGAATTAGAGTCCATGAAATAGATCCATATAGAAATACAGGAGATTAAAAATTCTATTGAAAATACTGGCAGTATAAGTTACCATTGTGAGGACAGAGTGTTAGAACTAGAGGACAGAGTTGTGGTTCATAACCAATTAATAAGAGGTACCTTGAAACTACTGAACATGAAAAAAGGATCCAACAGATCCTAGATGAGACAAAAAAGACTAAGCTAAAATCAATTGGAATTATGGAAAAATCAGTAGACAACAAATGGCATTAAAAAAAACTTTAGCAAAATAATACCAAAAATAGCCATGATCAGAAAATAGCCTCTTCATGTAGCACAATGGTCAAAGTTCTGGATGTCCAAAACAAGAACTGAATTTTTAAGGTAGCTGGAGAAAAGAAACAGACCATATATACAGCCAAATCCACCGGAATTATAGCAGACTTTCTAACACAAACCTCAAAGGCCACTTCCCATAGGGTGTCATGCTGTCCCCTTGCAAAAAAAAAGAAAAAAGAAAAAAATCCAGCTGATTCCCTGATGATAGTGAGAAAGAAAAGCATGTGAACATTTCCAGACATATCCTGGAAGTATTGAGAAAGAGTCTATGCCTCTTAGTTATTCCTGGTTTTAAACTATTAACTTCAGGAGGCTTTAACTAAATTTACCCTTCTATCCCCAGATGTGCAAAGACAGACAATTCTTAAGGATAAGTTTTTAATGTAATCTGCACCTGCCATAAGGAGAAAATTGCAAAAGAAGTTATTTGACCCTGATAGTTCTCTAAAATGCCTAGTCAAATTAGCCACTGAAGTGTTTTATAACTGAGACCAAGAGGAGGCCAACTAGAAGGAAAGGGAATATTAGAGAAAGGCAGCTGCACTAGCAACAATCTTGCAATAGGGGTAAATATTAATCTTCTCAAATCAGGAGCTGCTATTTCAATTTTTCTCTCAAATACTGGCCTGCCATCAGTCAGTACAAGCATCTGAGAAATAACTGAAAAACCTGAGGTCAAATACTTCTCACAACCCCTTTGCTATTATAGTTGGGATGATTTTTTTCACTTTACCCTTTTGATTCTTGTGGTTGTTGATTTATTACAAGAGGTCTCTGCTAACTGATGACCTATAGGAACAGTTCTGACTAGTCTACTTGTAGTTACAAACCTAAAACCTTAAAAGAGTTATTGTAGTTCAACTTGCTCAATACTTCTGAGAGTGCCCTTTGATTTAAATGCAGCTTACCTATGTATATATGTCTGTTTGTCTGTTCAATTTATGTTAATAACCCATTAAAACACACATAGCTGTCACACTTAAAAATATATATATATATTCTGAGCTCAGCAATCTTTTCTGTTTATTGTTTTTGTTTGTTTATTTTGTTTTGTTTCCTTTATTGACCTCTCTTTAGCTTTCTGTGAAAAACTGATTATTCAGGGTAACTAAACTCAACACATTACCAGATGAGGTCTGATAGGAGGTAAAGTTAGTTAGCATAAATGTTATGCATGATTTAGGTTAATATGTATGCTTCTGTGTGTTAACTTTCTTATATAATTTTCCAAAGGTTGCAATTAAGTTGACTTATAGATAGGCGGACACGCATGATATTAGCTTAAATGCTTGTGGTTCATAAAGTTTAACAGTAGACAAATTTAAATCAGTTGATAAGAGGAAAGATATTTTAAAGTTGGTGACATGTTTCCGTCAGTGTTGTTAGATAACTAAGATAATATAAAAATTAGTTTTATAAATGCAATGTCTATTACTGTGTATAACAACTTAAAATTTTTTCTTGGTCAAATATGGAATAGGTAGCTTTAAAATTGTTAGCCCTAATTATTAGTCATCTAAACTAATTGTTAAGATAACTAAGTAGGGATCCCTTGGGCTTAGGAACTAGGGGACAAAACTCCCCTCCGTGGCTGAAAAAGCAGCTACCTGGACCAAATTTGTTCATTTATCTCCACTAATGGTTGACTTTTCCAGTTTTTTCTAGACTGATATGGTGCCACGCCCCAAAAATTATTGAATAAATTAATATAAAACATTTAAATTGGTTATAATTTAAAGATTAAGCTTTCTATGTCTAAAACAATTTTCTTGTTAAGAGATGTTCTTGGTTAAATTTACAAAGATAGATTAAAAGGCCAAGGTTCTATATTCTACTAAGGTAGTTTCTAATGTTTTCCACTGTTATAATTTTGGTTACTTAAAATGGAGCTTAAAGTCTTAAAATAATATAAGTGTTGGCTTTTGTCTTTTTTTTTTTATTTGAGCGAAGAAAAACAAAACAAACAAAAACTACAAC